>JAAEAF010013620.1:0-20455 GCA_011037195.1 Triatoma infestans
GCGGGAGGTCCCCAGTTCGGGTCCCGCGCCGAGTTGCTAAATTTTATATCGGTATGGAAAATGTTAATATTAAAGTAGGAGTTTGTGCCCCTACCACGATACCTAATTGTTAGTTGAATGTTACGTCAGCCTGAAAAAATAGGCACTCTTTACTTTTACTTTTATTTCAGAGGAATTAATTTTTAGAATAGGTGCGCGCGGGATTATTTCATTAGTGGTTGTGAGCATGGACTCGAACGCGGGAGGTCCCCAGTTCGGGTCCCGCGTCGAGTTGCTAAATTTTATATCGGTATGGAAAATGTTAATATTAAAGTAGAAGTTTGTGCCCCCGTCCACGATACCTAATTGTTAGTTGAATGTTACGTCAGCCTGAAAAAATAGGCACTCTTTACTTTTACTTTTATTTCAGAGAATTTAGTTTTTAGAATAGGTTCGCGCGGGATTATTTCATTAGTGGTTGTGAGCATGGACTCGAACGCGGGAGGTGCCCAGTTCGGGTCCCGCGTCGAGTTGCTAAATTTTAAATCGGTATGGAAAATGTTAATATTAAAGTAGGAGTTTGTGCCCCCTACCACGATACCTAATTGTTAGATGAATGTTACGTCAGCCCGAAAAATCGGCACTCTTTACTTTTACTTTTATTTCAGAGAATTTAGTTTTTAGAATAGGTTCGCGCGGGATTATTTCATTAGTGGTTGTGAGCATGGACTCGAACGCGGGAGGTCACCAGTTCAGGTCCCGCGTCGAGTTGCTAAATTTTAAATCGGTATGGAAAATGTTAATATTAAAGTAGGAGTTTGTGCCCCCTACCACGATACCTAATTGTTAGGTGAATGTTACGTCAGCCCGAAAAATAGGCGCTCTTTTCTTTTACTTTTATTTCAGAGAATTTAGTTTTTAGAATAGGTTCGCGCGGGATTATTTCATTAGTGGTTGTGAGCATGGACTCGAACGCGGGAGGTCCCCAGTTCGGGTCCCGCGTCGAGTTGTTCCAACTGTATCTCGGTAATTGTTAGTTGACTGTTACGTCAGCCCGAAAAAAAAAATAGGCACTCATTTACTTTATTTCAGAGAATTGTTTTTAGAATAGGTTCGCGCGGGATTATTTTCTTAGTGGTTTGTGAGCAGGACTTCGAACGGGGAGGTCCCCATTCGGGTCCCGCGGTTCGAGTGCTAAATTTTATATCGGTATGAAAATGTTAATATTAAAGTAGGAGTTTGTTTGCCCCATACCACGATACCTAATTGTTAGTTGAATGTTACGTCAGCCCGAAAAAATAGGCACTCTTTACTTTTACGTTTATTTCAGAGAATTTAGTTTTAGGAATATGTTCGCGCGCGATTATTTCATTAGTGGTTGTGAGCATGGACTCGAACGCGGGAGGTCCCCAGTTCGGGTCCCGCGTCGAGTTGCTAAATTTTATATCGGTATGGAAAATGTTAATATTAAAGTAGGAGTTTGTGCCCCCTACCACGATACCTAATTGTTAGATGAATGTTACGTCAGCCCGAAAAATAGGCGCTCTTTTCTTTTACTTTTATTTCAGAGAATTTAGTTTTTAGAATAGGTTCGCGCGGGATTATTTCATTAGTGGTTGTGAGCATGGACTCGAACGCGGGAGGTGCCCAGTTCGGGTCCCGCGTCGAGTTGTTAAACTTATTCCGGTAATTGTTAGTTGAATGTGACGTCAGCCTGAAAAAAATGGGCACTCTTTATTGACTTTTTTTTTCAGAGAATTAGTCTTTTGAATAGGTTCGCGGGATTATTTCATTAGTGGTTGGAGCATGCCTCGAACGCGGGAGGTCCCCAGTTCGGGTCCCGCGTCGACGTGCTAACTTATTCGGTAGGAAAATGTTAATATTAAAGTAGGAGTTGTGCCCCCTACCACGATACCTAATTGTTCGTTGAATGTTACGGTCACCCGAAAAATAGGCATCTTTACTTTTACTTTATTTCAGAGGAATTTAGTTTAGAATAGGTTCGCGCCGGGATTATTCAGTAGTGGTTGTGAGCATGGACTCGAACGCGGGAGGTCCCCATTTCGGGTCCCGCGTCGAGTTGCTAAATTTTATATCGGTATGGAAAATGGTAATATTAAAGTAGGAGTTTGTGCCCCCTACCACGGTACCTAATTGTTAGTTGAATGTTACGTCAGCCCGAAAAATAGGCACTCTTTATTTTTACTTTTATTTCAGAGAATTTAGTTTTTAGAATAGGTTCGCGCGGGATTGTTTCATTAGTGGTTGTGAGCATGGACTCGAACGCGGGAGGTCCCCATTTCGGGTCCAGCGTCGAGTTGCTAAATTTTATATCGGTGTGGAAAATGTAAATATTAAAGTAGGAGTTTGTGCCCCCGTCCACGATACCTAATTGTTAGTTGAATGTTACGTCAGCCTGAAAAAATAGGCACTCTTTACTTTTACTTTTATTTCAGAGACTTTAGTTTTTAGAATAGGTTCGCGCGGGATTATTTCATTAGTGGTTGTGAGCATGGACTCGAACGCGTGAGATCGCCAGTTCGGGTCCCCGTCGAGTTGCTAAATTTTATATCGTTATGGAAAATGTTAATATTAAAGTAGGAGTTTGTGCCCCCTACCACGATACCTAATTGTTAGTTGAATGTTACGTCAGCCTGAAAAAATAGGCACTCTTTACTTTTACTTTTATATCAGAGATTTTAGTTTTTAGAATAGGTCCGCGCGGGATTATTTCATTAGTGGTTGTCAGCATGGACTCGAACGCGGGAGGTCCCCATTTCGGGTCCCGCGTCGAGTTGCTAAATTTATATCGGTATGGAAAATGTTAATATTAAAGTAGGAGTTTGTGCCCCCTACCACGATACCTAATTGTTAGATGAATGTTACGTCAGCTTAAAAAAGTAGGTATTCTTTACTTTTACTTTTATTTCAGAGAAATTAATTTTTAGAATAGGAGCGCGCGGGTTTAATTCATTAGAGGTTGTGACCATGGACTCAAACCCGGGAGCTGCCCAGTTCGAGTCCCGCGTAGAGTCGCTAAATTTTATATTGGTATGGAAAATGTTAATAGTGAAGTAAGAGTTTCTGCCCCCTACCAGGATACCTAATTGTTAGATGAATGTTACGTCAGCTTAAAAAAGTAGGTATTCTTTACTTTTACTTTTATTTCAGATAATTTAATTTTTAGATGGGTGCGCGCGGGTTTAATTCATTAGAGGTTGTGACCATGGACTCGATCCCGGGAGCTGCCCAGTTCGAGTCCCGCGTAGAGTTGCCAAATTTTATATTGGTATGGAAAATGTTAATAGTGAAGTAAGAGTTTCTGCCCCCTACCACGATACCTAATTGTTAGATGAATGTTACGTCAGCTTAAAAAAGTAGGTAATCTTTACTTTTACTTTTATTTCAGAGAATTTAATTTTTAGAATAGGTTCGCGGGGGTTTAATTCATTAGAGGTTGTGACCATGGACTCGAACGCGGGAGCTGCCCAGTTCGAGTCCCGCTTAGAGTTGCTAAATTTTATATTGGTATGGAAAATGTTAATATTGAAGTAAGAGTTTCTACCCCTGTCCACGATACCTAATTGTTAGTAGAATGTTACGTCAGCCCGACAAATTTGGCATCCTCTACTTTTACTTTTATTTCAGGGAATTTAATTTTTAGAATAGGTGCGCGCGGGTTTAATTCATTAGTGGTTGTGAGCGTGGACTCGAACCCGGGACGTCCCCAGTTCGGGACCCGCTTAGAGTTGCTAAATTTTATGTTGGTACGAATAATGTTAATAGTTAACTAGGAGTTTCTGCCCCCGTCCACGATACCTAATTAGTAGTTGATTGTTACGTCAGCCCGAATAACTGGGCATTACTTTACTTTTATATCAGAGAATTTTATTTTTAGTGTAGGTGCGCGCGGTTTTAATTCATTAATGGTTTTGTGTTTGGACTCGAACTTGGGAGGTTCCCAGTTCGAGTCCCGCGTATAGTTGCTAAATTTTATATTGGTATGAAAAATGTTAATAGTGAAGTATAGGAGTTTCTGCACCCGTCCGCGACACCTAATTTCGTAGTTTAACGATAAGTCCGGCTGATAAAACAGGCATTACTTTGCTTACATTTTAGAAAAATTTCATTTTTATCGTAGAAGTTGGCGGGTTTAATTCATTAGTGATTATGAGCATGGACATGGACGTGAGAGGTCCCCAGTTCGAGACACGCGTAGAGTTGCTAAATTTTATATCGGTATGGAAAATGTTAATAATGAAGTAAGAGTTTCTGCCCCCTACCACGATACCTAATTGTTAGATGAAGGTTAGGTAAGCCCGAAAAAATTGGCATTCTTTACTTTTACTTTTATTTCAGATAATTTAATGTTTAGAATAGGCGCGATCCGGGTTAATGCATTAGCGGTTGTGAGCATGGATTCGAACGCGAGAGCTTCAGTATTGTTGGTCAGCTTCGGAGAGTGTCAGTTTCAGCAAGTGTTGGAAGTGAAAACGTTATTGATTTCAAGTGTTAATTAGTATTTTATTTCAAGTGTCGTTATTTTCGAGTTTAGCATGAAATGATAAACATTCGCAAGAAATTCCCGACGAGGAAATGACGTATTATAAATTCGATTGAAGAAGATAGGTTGCCATTCTTTGACGGACTATGAAGACGCTCATCAAATTCAATTATTACAGGTGAATACGATGATTTTTCATTTAATGATAGTATTAGTAGCCTTATTAGTAACAGTTGCAAAACATCTTTAAGTCACTCACATTGGTCAGAAGTTCATGTAGATCCTGTGTTACACGATTTTACAGGACAAGAAGGATTGAAAGTAGATCTGGTGAAAAACTGTACAACATTTGAAGGTTTTTCATTTATTGTTTGATAATGATTTAAATGAAACATTGCACAAATTCCCGCGCAGAAATATTAATAATTACGCTCTGTTCCGGATACCCCGTTCCTTTGTACAGTATTATTATGGTTTTACTCAAATGTTCAGTGCTTCTAGCATCACTTGAGCCTCACTAGCTGCTCGCCTATTATAGTGGGTAACGCTCATCCTAGTTTGAACCATCATTTTAAGATACTTAGCGGCTGGCTTAATAAATATAGTTTCTTTATCGAATCGCAATAAAAATTGTCCTTTAGAATTATAATATTTGCAGTAAAGCAGTAGTCGTGTGACGGTTTTGATACTATATTTTTACAGATGGTAAATCCTCATTCCCTTAGGATTCCTTTGCTTCCAAATTTATTTAAAAATTATGAGTAAGCCAAGGCTACGTGATACAAACTGTTTTCATAGCTATAATGATGCTGCAGTTATACTTATTCCATATTATGTTGGGTGTAACGGACGTCGCATTAGTATGGCTGGCGACGACGATCACGTGCGGGCTGGGGCACGTGATTCCCGGGGTGGGAATATCTTTAAAAGCAGGTCCGTTCGATTTAGAGCGTTTGATTTTAAATTAGTAGTTATGGTAATCAATATTATACTTTGTTTTAAGTAACCTTCAAGTTTGTTTATCTGTTCACGCGAAAAAAGAAATAACGAGGCAGCCAGCGGAAAATCATAGGCGTCTCGATGTTATTTTTTGGTATTCATGTAAAACTCTATTTCCATCCTTATATTTTGAAGCCCTATATTTAGTGACTGCCTGCCCGCTACCTCATTTCTTTTCACTTTATTATTATGGTTATTCTCAAATATTCAGCGTTTCTAGCATGTTGGTTTCTAGCATCACTTCAGCCTCGTCAGCTGCTCGCCTAATATTGACGGCGAAGCTCATCCTAATTTGGAACTTCATTCTAAGATATCTGGCGGCTGGCTTTGTGAATATAGTTTCTTCGCCGACTCGCAACAGAAAGGTAAGCCAAGGCACCTTGATATAAACTATTTTGACAGGTCTCCATATAAGCAGGGCTTTTCGGATTAGAGGGCGTGATTCTATATTAATTTCCAAACTATATTTCTGGTAAATACGCAATTTTGAAACTTTAACACCAGTAGTACTTCGCAGCACTTCCCCTTACTAGGTGTAAAAGAAAATAAAAATTGTCCTTTAGAATTATAATATTTGCAGTAAAGCAGTAGTCGTTTGACTGTTTCATACTATAT
The DNA here is from genome assembly GCA_011037195.1 of Triatoma infestans. Lineage (NCBI taxonomy): Eukaryota > Metazoa > Arthropoda > Insecta > Hemiptera > Reduviidae > Triatoma > Triatoma infestans. The sequence continues at coordinate 6,098 of JAAEAF010013620.1, forward strand.
TTTTGCAGATGGTAAATCCTCATTCCCTTAGGATTCTGAAATGATTTTTATTAAATTTTACTCGAATTACGCTATTAATTACTCCATTAGTGTTCTTTTTTACAGGTAATGCGCGAATGGTTGCCAACGGGAGTTCTTAGTATTCTTTATTATCAAAATAAATGATTATTTTAACTAGTGCGTTAAAAAAAATTAGTCCACGGATATTCTAAATTCCGACCAGACTAGTAATGCGATCTACAGTTTTGCGATTGTTAATATTTTAAACTGTGTCCTGTGTCCAGTGTAATGAAGAGAAAGCAGGGAGCATATCGAATGATATGTAACTGCAACAGATTGTTACATATCCCAACCTACAGCAATAAAGGTAGGCTGGGGAATTATAGTGGTCCATGTTCATGTTGATTCTGTATTCTCCGTAATAGGATTGCCATAAAAATCTCAGAATAAAATGAACTTGGTTTCAATAAATTCAGAATAATTATAATTCCTTCAAATTATGTCATGTCCCATCATGCATGGGTGCTGCATAAATTCTATAATATTACTTATACCATTTTAAACATTGAATATTTGATACTAATGAAAATGCGACATATTTCTTGTAAAATTGTGTTTCGCAAAAATCTTCATTCTGGAAAATTCTTAGCCTTTTTGCAATTTACTTTTCCATTCAAAATAGTTTCATTAATAAAATCGTCAAATACATAAATCAGTTTTAAATAATTTATGTCAACAATGATATGTTGCATGATACTGGATTGGAGTTAATAATTGGAATTATAATTATTTCATTAAACATTTATATGGCCACTATTAATATCCTTCTTCGGAACTTCCAGACCAGGTAGAGCAGAGTGGGTGAGTGAATTCTTAACATGTTTATTATTCCAGGCTTTGGTTGTGTATATGTATGTGTATTTCTCCTACAAAATAAAAAGAAAAATCTGGTGTGAAAGCATCAACAACTTTCGCTTTCTCCAGTTTTCACAATTATACCAAATCGACAAAATTTATAGTTAGTGTACGAAATTTGATGAACTTCCTTGGAGATAATTGAAAACTGATTTATATGTTCAGTAAAACCGCACTTGCAGTTTGCTCATTTTCTTCAGTAAAAACGCACTCCTGGTCATCCGAATTTTTTAAAACTCATAATTTCAACAACACATTTAATTTTAATTAATATTATTTAGATGAAAGAATTGTATAGTAAACTGATATAGCACTTTAGAGGAAATCCCCTGCCCTTAATGAACCTTTCTAGAGATATTTTTTAAATAAAAGTTGTAGATTGTTGTATGTGTATTTGATATAATTAGTATGAAGAAAATTGTCCAACCCATTTTTGAAAATGCTACAATGCTAATAATACCAAAAAACGTAAAAATATTATACAGGAGAAACGCACTTCTGGTCTTCCAATTTTTTTCAAACACGGAATTTTAACTACAAACTTAATTCTAATTAACCCGTTCGATACCGGCGTCAATATTCTTGTTTCTGTGTCCAGCGTCGCAAATCTGCGTTGCATGTTCTTTATCACTTAATGATTATCAAAAGGAACAAATTTTGTCACGAACAGAATAGTTGATTAAAAAACAATGAAATGATGTAAAAATGTTCGTGGTGTGGAGATCATTTTATTAAAATTTACACCCATTATGTATGTTACTGACCTAGCCGGATCATCTATTTTATTTTAGATATATAGTTGAATTCACTTTGTTTATATTAAGTTAATCTTTTAATGTTTTGTCAACGTTCTTGCATATTTCTTGTTTTGGTTTGTACCAGTGTTTGTCTAGGGGGTTTAATTAACATTAATACATTATTTAATTTTTAATCTGTTCCAATCAATGAGGTTCAGTATTGTTGGTCAGCTTCGGAGAGTGTCAGTTCCAGCAAGTTTTGGAAGTGAAAATGTTATTGATTTCAAGTGTTAATTAGTATTTTATTTCAAGTGTCGTTCGGAGAGTGTCAGCAAGTGTTGGAAGTGAAACTATTATTGATTTCAAGTGTTAATTAGTATTTTATTTCAAGTGTCGTTAGAACATTTTTTTCGTGTTTAGCATCAAATGATAAATATTCGCAAGAAATTCCAGACGAGGAAAAGACGTATTATTTATTCGATTGAAGAAGATACAACTTGTAAGGTAAGTACACCAAATGATATAGGTTGCTATTCTTTTACGGACTATGAAGACGCTCATCAAATTCAATTATTACAGGTGAATACGATGATTTTTCAATTAATGATAGTATTAGTAGCTTTATTAGTAACAGTTGCAAAACATCTTTAAGTCACTCACATTGGTCAGAAGCTCATGTAGATCCTGTGTTACACGATTTTACAGGACAAGAAGGATTGAAAATAGATCTGGTGAAAAACTGTACAACATTTGAAGGTTTTTCAATTATTGTTTGATAAGGATTTAAATGAAACATTGCACAAATTCCCGCGCAGAAATATTAATAATTACGCCTTTGTTTTCACTAATTTAAATTTGAAAAAGTAGAAGGACGTCACAATTGACTAAATGAAGTTTTCGGGATCGAAAGGTAGTTCCTAGGGATCCATTAAAATACATTTATCCGCAAGTACTTCAGGTTTGTTTATCTGTTCAGATAAAAAAAATAAATTGGGGCTGCAGCAGAGAATCACAGGCGTCTCGGTGTTATTTTTTGGTCTATATGTAAAATTCTATTTCCATCGATACATTTCAAAGCTGTATATTTGGTGGCTCTGTTCCGGATACCCCGTTCCTTTGTACAGTATTATTATGGTTTTACTCAAATATTCAGTGTTTCTAGCATCACTTGAGCCTCACTAGCTGCTCGCCTATTATAGTGGGTAACGCTCATCCTAGTTTGAACCATCATTTTAAGATACTTAGCGGCTGGCTTAATAAATATAGTTTCTTTACCGAATCGCAATAAAAATTGTCCTTTTGAATTATAATATTTGCAGTAAAGCAGTAGTCTGTGACTGTTTCATACTATATTTTTACAGATGGTAAGTCCTCATTCCCTTAGGATTCCTTTACTTCCAAATTTATTTAAAAATTATGAGTAAGCCAAGGCTACGTGATACAAACTGTTTTCATAGCTATAATGATGCTGCAGTTATACTTATTCCATATTATGTTGGGTATAACGGACGTCGCATTAGTATGGCTGGCGACGACGATCACGTGCGGGCTGGGGCACGTGATTCCCGGGGTGGGAATATCTTTAAAAGCAGGTCTTTTCGATTTAGAGCGTTTGATTATAAATTACTAGTTATGGTAATCAGTATGATATTTTGTTTTAAGTAACCTTAATGTTTGTTTATCTGTTCACGCGAAAAAAGAAATACCAGGCAGCCAGCGGAAAATGATAGGCGTCTCGATGTTATTTTTTGGTATTCATGTAAAATTCTATTTCCATCCTTATATTTTGAAGCTCTAAATTTAGTGACTGCCTGCCCGCTACCTCATTACTTTTCACTTTATTATTATTGTTATTCTCAAATATTATGCGTTTCTAGCATGTTGGTTTCTAGCATCACTTCAGCCTCGTCAGCTGCTCGCCTAATATTGACGGCGAAGCTCATCCTAATTTGGAACTTCATTCCAAGATATCTGGCGGCTGGCTTTGTGAATATAGTTTCTTTGTCGACTCGCAACAGAAAGGTAAGCCAAGGCACCTTGATATAAACTATTTTGACAGGTCTCCATAAAAGCAGGGCTTTTCGGATTAGAGGGCGTGATTCTATATTAATTTCCAAATTATATTTCTGGTAAATACGCAATTTTGAAACTTTAACACCAGTAGTACTTCGCAGCACTTCACCTTACTAGGTGTAAAAGAAAATAAAAATTGTCCTTTAGAATTATTATATTTGCAGTAAAGCAGTAGTCGTTTGACTGTTTCATACTATGTTTTTGCAGATGGTAAATCCTCATTCCCTTAGGATTCTGAAATGATTTTTATTAAATTTTACTCGAATTACGCTATTAATTACTCCATTATTGTGCTTTTTTACAGGTAATTCGCGAATGGTTGCCAACGGGAGTTCTTAGTATTCTTTACTATCAAAATAAATGATTATTTTAACTAGGGCGTTAAAAAAAATTAGTCCACGGATATTCTAAATTCCGACCAGACTAGTAATGCGATCTACAGTTTTGCGATTGTTTATATTTTAAACTGTGTCCTGTGTCCAGTGTAATGAAGAGAAAGCAGGAAGCACATCGAAGGATATGTAACTGCAACAGATTGTTACACATCCCAACCTACAGCAATAAAGGTAGGCTGGGGAATTATAGTGGTCCATGCTCATGTTGATTCTGTATTCTCCGTAATAGGATTGCTATAAAAATCTCAGAATAAAATGAGCTTGGTTTCAATAAATTGAGAATAATTATAATTCCTTCAAATTATGTCATGTCTCATCAGGCATAGGTGCTGCATAAATTCTATAATATTACTTATACCATTTTAAACATTGAATATTTGATACTAATGAAAATGCGAGATATTTCTTGTAATATTTTGTTTCGCAAAAATCTTCATTCTTGAAAATTCTTAGCCTTTTTGCAATTTACTTTTCCATTCTAAATAGTTTCATTAATAAAATCGTCAAATACATAAATCAGTTTTAAATAATTTATGTCAACAATGATATGTTGCATGATACTGTATTGGAGTTAATAATTGGAATTATAATTATTTCATTAAACATTTATATGGCCACTATTAATATCCTTCTTCGGAACTTCCAGACCAGGTAGAGCAGAGTGGGTGAGTGAATTCTTAACATGTTTGTTATTCCAAGTTTTGGTTGTGTATATGTATGTGTATTTCTCCTACAAAATAAAAAGAAAAATCTGGTGTGAAAGCATCAACAACTTTCGCTTTCTCCAGTTTTCACAATTATACCACATCGACAAAATTTATAGTTAGTGTACCAAATTTGATGAACTTCCTTGGAGATAATTGAAAACTGATTTATATGTTCAGTAAAACCGCACTTGCAGTTTGCTCATTTTCTTCAGTAAAAACGCACTCCTGGTCATCCGAATTTTTTAGAACTCATAATTTCAACAACACATTTAATTTTAATTAATATTATTTAGATGAAAGAATTGTATAGTAAACTGATATAGCACTTTAGAGGAAATCCCCTGCCCTTAATGAACCTTTCTAGAGATATTTTTTAAATAAACGTTGTAGATTTGTTGTATGTGTATTTGATATAATTAGTATGAAGAAAATTGTCCAACCCATTTTTGAAAATGCTACAATGCTAATAATACCAAAAAACGTAAAAATATTATACAGGAGAAACGCACTTCTGGTCTTCCAATTTTTTTCAAACACGGAATTTTAACTACAAACTTAATTCTAATTAACCCGTTCGATACCGGCGTCAATATTCTTGTTTCTGTGTCCAGCGTCGCAAATCTGCGTTGCATGTTCTTTATCACTTAATGATTATCAAAAGGAACAAATTTTGTCACGAACAGAATAGTTGATTAAAAAACAATGAAATGTTGTAAAAATGTTCGTGGTGTGGAGATCATTTTATTAAAATTTACACCCATTATGTAGGTTACTGACCTAGCCGGATCATCTATTTTATTTTAGATATATAGTTGAATTCACTTTGTTTATATTAAGCTAATCTTTTAATGTTTTGTCAACGTTCTTGCACATTTCTTGTTTTGGTTTGTACCAGTGTTTGTCTAGGGGGTTTAATTAACATGAATACATTATTTAATTTTTAATCTGTTCCAATCAATGAGGATCAGTAATGTTGGTCAGCTTCGGAGAGTGACAGTTCCAGCAAGTGTTGGAAGTGAAAATGTTATTGATTTCAAGTGTTAATTAGTATTTTATTTCAAGTGTCGTTCGGAGAGTGTCAGCAAGTGTTGGAAGTGAAAATGTTATTGATTTCAAGTGTTAATTAGTATTTTATTTCAAGTGTCGTTGGAACATTATTTTCGTGTTTAGCATCAAATGATACATATTCGCAAGAAATTCCAGACGAGGAAAAGACGTATTATTTATTCGATTGAAGAAGATACAACTTGTAAGGTAAGTACACCAAATGATATAGGTTGCTATTCTTTGACGGACTATGAAGACGCTCATCAAATTCAATTAGTACAGGTGAATACGATGATTTTTCAATTAATGATAGTATTAGTAGCCTTATTAGTAACAGTTACAAAACATCTTTAAGTCACTCACATTGGTCAGAAGCTCATGTAGATCCTGTGTTACACGATTTTACAGGACAAGAAGGATTGAAAATAGATCTGGTGAAAAACTGTACAACATTTGAAGGTTTTTCAATTATTGTTTGATAATGATTTAAATGAAACATTGCACAAATTCCCGCGCAGAAATATTAATAATTACGCCTTTGTTTTCACTAATTTAAATTTGAACAAGTAGAAGGACGTCACAATTGACTAAATGAAGTTTTCGGGATGGAAAGGAAGTTCCTAGGGATCCATTAAAATACATTTAACCGCAAGTACTTCAGGTTTGTTTATCTGTTCAGATAAAAAAAATAAATTGGGGCTGCAGCAGAGAATCACAGGCGTCTCGGTGTTATTTTTTGGTCTATATGTAAAATTCTATTTCCATCGATACATTTCAAAGCTGTAAATTTGGTGGCTCTGTTCCGGATACCCCGTTCCTTTGTACAGTATTATTATGGTTTTACTCCAATATTCAGTGTTTCTAGCATCACTTGAGCCTCACTAGCTGCTCGCCTATTATAGTGGGTAACGCTCATCCTAGTTTGAACCATCATTTTAAGATACTTAGCGGCTGGCTTAAAAATATAGTTTCTTTACCGAATCGCAATAAAAATTGTCCTTTTGAATTATAATATTTGCAGTAAAGCAGTAGTCGTGTGACTGTTTCATACTATATTTTTACAGATGGTAAGTCCTCATTCCCTTAGGATTCCTTTACTTCCAAATTTATTTAAAAATTATGAGTAAGCCAAGGCTACGTGATACAAACTCTTTTCATAGCTATAATGATGCTGCAGTTATACTTATTCCATATTATGTTGGGTGTAACGGACGTCGCATTAGTATGGCTGGCGACGACGATCACGTGCGGGCTGGCACGTGATTCCCGGGGTGGGAATATCTTTAAAAGCAGGTCCTTTCGATTTAGAGCGTTTGATTATAAATTACAAGTTATGGTAATCAGTATGATATTTTGTTTTAAGTAACCTTAATGTTTGTTTATCTGTTCACGCGAAAAAAGAAATACCAGGCAGCCAGCGGAAAATCATAGGCGTCTCGATGTTATTTTTTGGTATTCATGTAAAATTCTATTTCCATCCTTATATTTTGTAGCTCTAAATTTAGTGACTGCCTGCCCGCTACCTCATTCCTTTTCACTTTATTATTATGGTTATTCTCAAATATTCAGCGTTTCTAGCATGTTGGTTTCTAGCATCACTTCAGCCTCGTCAGCTGCTCGCCTAATATTGACGGCGAAGCTCATCCTAATTTGGAACTTCATTCCAAGATATCTGGCGGCTGGCTTTGTGAATATAGTTTCTTTGCCGACTCGCAACAGAAAGGTAAGCCAAGGGACCTTGATATAAACTATTTTGACAGGTCTCCATAAAAGCAGGGCTTTTCGGATTAGAGGGCGTGATTCTATTTTAATTTCCAAATTATATTTCTGGTAAATACGCAATTTTGAAACTTTAACACCAGTAGTACTTCGCAGCACTTCCCCTTACTAGGTGTAAAAGAAAATAAAAATTGTCCTTTAGAATTATAATATTTGCAGTAAAGCAGTAGTCGTTTGACTTTTTCATACTATATTTTTGCAGATGGTAAATCCTCATTCCCTTAGGATTCTGAAATGATTTTTATTAAATTTTACTCGAATTACGCTATTAATTACTCCATTATTGTGCTTTTTTACAGGTAATGCGGGAATGGTTGCCAACGGGAGTTCTTAGTATTCTTTATTATCAAAATAAATGATTATTTTAACTAGTGCGTTAAAAAAAATTAGTCCACGGACATTCTAAATTCCGACCAGACTAGTAATGTGATCTACAGTTTTGCGATTGTTAATATTTTGAACTGTGTCCTGTGTCCAGTGTAATGAGGAGAAAGCAGGGCGCACATCGAAGGATATGTAACTCCAACAGATTGTTACATATCCCAACCTACAGCAATAAAGGTAGGCTGGGGAATTATAGTGATCCATGTTCATTTTGATTCTGTATTCTCCGTAATAGGATTGCCATAAAAATCTCAGAATAAAATGAGCTTGGTTTCAATAAATTGAGAATAATTATAATTCCTTCAAATTATGTCATGTCCGATCATGCATGGGTGCTGCATAAATTCTATAAATATTACTTATACCATTTTAAACATTGAATATTTGATACTAATGAAAATGCGACGTATTTCTTGTAATATTGTGTTTCGCAAAAATCTTCATTCTGGAAAATTTTTAGCCTTTTTGCAATGCACTTTTCCATTCAAAATAGTTTCATTAATAAAATCGTCAAATACATAAATCAGTTTTAAATAATTTTTGTCAACAATGATATGTTGCATGATACTGTAATGGTGTTAATAATTGGAATTATAATTATTTCATTAAACATTTATATGGCCACTATTAATATCCTTCTTCGGAACTTCCAGACCAGGTAGAGCAGAGTGGGTGAGTGAATTCTTAACATGTTTATTATTGCAAGATTTGGTTGTGTATATGTATGTGTATTTCTCCTACAACATAAAAAGAAAAATCTGGTGTGGAAGCATCAACAACTTTCGCTTTCTCCAGTTTTCACAATTATACCAAATCGACGAAATTTATAGTTAGTGTACCAAATTTGATGAACTTCCTTGGAGATAATTGAAAACTAAATTATATGTTCAGTAAAACCGCACATGCAGTTTGCTCATTTTATTCAGTAAAAACGCACTCCTGGTCATCCGAATTTTTTAAAACTCATAATTTCAACAACACACTTAATTTTAATTAATATTATTTAGATGATAGAATTGTATAGTAAACTGATATAGCACTTTAGAGGAAATTCCCTGCCCTTAATGAACCTTTCTAGAGATATTTTTTAATAAAAGTTGTAGATTTCTTGTATGTGTATTTGATATAATTAGTATGAAGAAAATTGTCCAACACATTTTTGAAAATGCTACAATGCTAGAAATACCAAAAAACTTAAAAATATTATACAGTAGAAACGCACTTCTGGTCTTCCAATTTTTTTCAAACACGGAATTTTAACTACAAATTTAATTCTAATTAACCCGTTCGATACCGGCGTCAATATTCTTGTTTCTGTGTCCAGCGTCGCAAATCTGCGTTGCATGTTCTTTATCACTTAATGATTATCAAAACAACAAATTTTGTCACGATCAGAATAGTTGATTAAAAAACAATGAAATGATGTAAAAATCTTCGTGGTGTGGAGATCATTTTATTAAAATTTACACCAATTATGTAGGTTACTGACCTAGCGGGATCATCTATTTTATTTTAGATATACAGTTGAATTCACTTTGTTTATATTATGTTAATCTTTTAATGTTTTGTCAACGTTCTTGCATATTTCTTGTTTTGGTTTGTACCAGTGTTTGTCTAGTGGGTTTAATTAACATGAATACATTATTTAATTTTTAATCGGTTCCAATCTTTGAGGTTCAGTATTGTTGGTCAGCTTCGGAGGGTGTCAGTTCCAGCAAGTGTTGGAAGTGAAAATGTTATTGATTTCAAGTGTTAATTATTATTTTATTTCAAGTGTCGTTCGGAGAGTGTCAGCAAGTGTTGGAAGTGAAAATGTTATTGATTTCAAGTGTTAATTAGTATTTTATTTCAAGTGTCGTTAGAACATTATTTTCGTGTTTAGCATCAAATGATAAATATTCGCAAGAAATTCCAGACGAGGAAAAGACGTATTATTTATTCGATTGAAGAAGATACAACTTGTAAGGTAAGTACACCAAATGATATAGGTTGCTATTCTTTGACGGACTATGAAGACGCTCATCAAATTCAATTATTACAGGTGAATACGATTATTTTTCAATTAATTATAGTATTAGTAGCCTTATTAGTAACAGTTGCAAAACATCTTTAAGTCACTCACATTGGTCAGAAGTTCATGTAGATCTTGTGTTACACGATTTTACAGGACAAGAAGGATTGAAAGTAGATCTGGTGAAAAACTGTACAACATTTGACGGTTTTTCAATTATTGTTTGATAATGATTTAAATGAAACATTGCACAAATTCCCGCGCAGAAATATTAATAATTACGCCTTTGTTTTCACTAATTTAAATTTGAAAAAGTAGAAGGACGTCACAATTGACTAAATGAAGTTTTCGGGATCGAAAGGTAGTTCCTAGGGATCCATTAAAATACATTTATCCGCAAGTACTTCAGGGTTGTTTATCTGTTCAGATAAAAAAAAGAAATTGGGGCTGCAGCAGAGAATCACAGGCGTCTCGGTGTTATTTTTTGGTCTATATGTAAAATTCTATTTCCATCGATACATTTCAAAGCTGTAAATTTGGTGGCTCTGTTCCGGATACCCCGTTCCTTTGTACAGTATTATTATGGTTTTACTCCAATATTCAGTGTTTCTAGCATCACTTGAGCCTCACTAGCTGCTCGCCTATTATAGTGGGTAACGCTCATCCTAGTTTGAACCATCATTTAAAGATACTTAGCGGCTGGCTTAATAAATATTGTTTCTTTACCGAATCGCTATAAAAATTGTCCTTTAGAATTATAATATTTGCAGTAAAGCAGTAGTCTGTGACTGTTTCATACTATATTTTTACAGATGGTAAATCCTCATTCCCTTAGGATTCCTTTACTTCCAAATTTATTTAAAAATTATGAGTAACCAAGGCTACGTGATACAAACTGTTTTCATAGCTATAATGATGCTGCAGTTATACTTATTCCATATTATGTTGGGTGTAACGGACGTCGCATTAGTATGGCTGGCGACGACGATCACGTGCGGGCTGGGGCACGTGATTCCCGGGGGGGGAATATCTTTAAAAGCAGGTCCTTTCGATTTAGAGCGTTTGATTTTAAATTAGTAGTTATGGCAATCAATATGATACTTTGTTTTAAGTAACCTTCAAGTTTGTTTATCTGTTCACGCGAAAAAAGAAATAACGAGGCAGCCAGCGGAAAATCATAGGCGTCTCGATGTTATTTTTGGTATTCATGTAAAACTCTATTTCCATCCTTATATTTTGAAGCCCTATATTTAGTGACTGCCTGCCCGCTACCTCATTTCTTTTCACTTTATTATTATGGTTATTCTCAAATATTCAGCGTTTCTAGCATGTTGGTTTCTAGGATCACTTCAGCCTCGTCAGCTGCTCGCCTAATATTGACGGCGAAGCTCATCCTAATTTGGAACTTCATTCCAAGATATCTGGCGGCGGGCTTTGTGAATATAGTTTCTTTGCCGACTCGCAACAGAAAGGTAAGCCAAGGCACCTTGATATAAACTATTTTGACAGGTCTCCATAAAAGCAGGGCTTTTCGGATTAGAGGGCGTGATTCTATATTAATTTCCAAATTATATTTCTGGTAAAGACGCAATTTTGAAACTTTAACACCAGTAGTACTTCGCAGCACTTCCCCTGACTAGGTGTAAAAGAAAATAAAAATTGTCCTTTAGAATTATAATATTTGCAGTAAAGCAGTAGTCGTTTGACTGTTTCATACTATATTTTTGCAGATGGTAAATCCTCATTCCCTTAGGATTCTGAAATGATTTTTATTAAATTTTACTCGAATTACGCTATTAATTACTCCATTATTGTGCTTTTTTACAGGTAATGCGCGAATGGTTGCCAACGGGAGTTCTTAGTATTCTTTACTATCAAAATAAATGATTATTTTAACTAGTGCGTTAAAAAAAATTAGTCCACGGATATTCTAAATTCCGACCAGACTAGTAATGCGATCTACAGTTTTGCGATTGTTTATATGTTAAACTGTGTCCTGTGTCCAGTGTAATGAAGAGAAAGCAGGAAGCACATCGAAGGATATGTAACTGCAACAGATTGTTACATATCCCAACCTACAGCAATAAAGGTAGGCTGGGGAATTATAGTGGTCCATGTTCATGTTGATTCTGTATTCTCCGTAATAGGATTGCCATAAAAATCTCAGAATAAAATGAGCTTGTTTTCAATAAATTGAGAATAATTATAATTCCTTCAAATTATGTCATGTCTCATCAGGCATAGGTGCTGCATAAATTCTATAATATTACTTATACCATTTTAAACATTGAATATTTGATACTAATGAAAATTCGAGATATTTCTTGTAATATTGTGTTTCGCAAAAATCTTCATTCTTGAAAATTCTTAGCCTTTTTGCAATTTACTTTTCCATTCAAAATAGTTTCATTAATAAAATCGTCAAATACATAAATCAGTTTTAAATAATTTATGTCAACAATGATATGTTGCATGATACTGTAATGGTGTTAATAATTGGAATTATAATTATTTCATTAAACATTTATATGGCTACTATTAATATCCTTCTTCGGAACTTCTAGACCAGGTAGAGCAGAGTGGGTGAGTGAATTCTTAACATGTTTGTTATTCCAAGTTTTGGTTGTGTATATGTATGTGTATTTCTCCTACAAAATAAAAAGAAAAATCTGGTGTGAAAGCATCAACAACTTTCGCTTTCTCCAGTTTTCACAATTATACCAAATCGACAAAATTTATAGTTAGTGTACCAAATTTGATGAACTTCCTTGGAGATAATTGAAAACTGAATTATATGTTCAGTAAAACCGCACTTGCAGTTTGCTCATTTTATTCAGTAAAAACGCACTCCTGGTCATCCGAATTTTTTAAAACTCATAATGTCAACAACACATTTAATTTTAATTGATATTATTTAGATGATAGAATTGTATAGTAAACTGATATAGCACTTTAGAGGAAATCGCCTGCCCTTCATGAACCTTTCTAGAGATATTTTTTCAATAAAAGTTGTAGATTTCTTATATGTGTATTTGATATAATTAGTATGAAGAAAATTGTCCAACCCATTTTTGAAAATGCTACAATGCTAATAATACCAAAAAACTTAAAAATATTATACAGTAGAAACGCACTTCTGGTCTTCCAATTTTTTTCAAACACGGAATTTTAACTACAAATTTAATTCTAATTAACCCGTTCGACACCGGCGTCAATATTGTTGTTTCTGTGTCCAGCGTCGCAAATCTGCGTTGCATGTTCTTTATCACTAATGATTATCAAAAGGAACAAATTTTGTCACGAACAGAATAGTTGATTAAAAAACAATGAAATGATGTAAAAATGTTCGTGGTGTGGAGATCATTTTATTAAAATTTACACCCATTATGTAGGTTACTGACCTAGCCGGATCATCTATTTTATTTTTGATATATAGTTGAATTCACTTTGTTTATATTAAGTTAATCTTTTAATGTTTTGTCAACGTTCTTCCATATTTCTTGTTTTGGTTTGTACCAGTGTTTGTCTAGTGGGTTTAATTAACATGAATACATTATTTAATTTTTAATCTGTTCCAATCAATGAGGTTCAGTATTGTTGGTCAGCTTCGGAGAGTTCCAGCAAGTGTTGGAAGTGAAAATGTTATTGATTTCATGTGTTAATTAGTATTTTATTTCAAGTGTCGTTCGGAGAGTGTCAGCAAGTGTTGGAAGTGAAAATGTTATTGATTTCAAGTGTTAATTAGTATTTTATTTCAAGTGTCGTTAGAACATTATTTTCGTGTTTAGCATCAGATGATAAATATTCGCAAGAAATTCCAGACGAGGAAAAGACGTATTATTTATTCGATTGAAGAAGATACAACTTGTAAGGTAAGTACACCAAATGATATAGGTTGCTATTCTTTGACGGACTATGAAGACGCTCATCAAATTCAATAATTACAGGTGAATACGATGATTTTTCAATTAATGATAGTATTAGTAGCCTTATTATTAACAGTTGCAAAACATCTTTAAGTCACTCACATTGGTCAGAAGCTCATGTAGATCCTGTGTTACACGATTTTACAGGACAAGAAGGATTGAAAATAGATCTGGTGAAAAACTGTACAACATTTGAAGGTTTTCCAATTATTGTTTGATAATGATTTAAATGAAACATTGCACAAATTCCCGCGCAGAAATATTAATAATTACGCCCTTGTTTTCACTAATTTAAATTTGAAAAAGTAGAAGGACGTCACAATTGAGCAAATGAAGTTTTCGGGATGGAAAGGTAGTTCCTAGGGATCCATTAAAATACATTTA
>JAAEAF010013621.1:0-13504 GCA_011037195.1 Triatoma infestans
ATTATAATTATTTCATTAAACATTTATATGGCCACTATTAATATCCTTCTTCGGAACTTCCAGACCAGGTAGAGCAGAGTGGGTGAGTGAATTCTTAACATGTTTATTATTGCAAGTTTTGGTTGTGTATACATATGTGTATTTCTCTACAAAATAATAAGCATAATCTGGTGTGAAGCCCTCACACAACTTTCTCTTTCTCCAGTTTTCAGAATTAAACCTAATTGACAAAATTTATAGTTTGTGTACCAAATTTGGTGAAATTCCTTGGAGTTCATTGAAAACTGAATTATATGTTCAGTAAAACCGCACTTGCAGTTTGCTAATTTTCTTCAGTAAAAACGCACTCCTGGTCATCCGAATTTTTTAAAACTCATAATTTCAACAACACATTTAATTTTAATTAATATTATAGAATTGTATAGTAAACTGATATAGCACTTTAGAGGAAATCCCCTGCCCTTAATGAACCTTTCTATAGATATTTTTTAAATAAAAGTTGTAGATTTCTTGTATGTGTATTTGATGTAATTGGTATGAGAAAATTGTCCAACCCATTTTTGAAAATGCTACAATGCTAAAAATACCAAAAAAACTGAAAAATATTAAACAGTAGAAACGCACTTCTGGTCTTCCAATTTTTTTAAACACGGAATTTTAACTATATATTTAATTCTAATTAACCCGTTCGATAGCGGCGTCCAAATTCTTGTTTCTGTGTCCAGCGTCGCAAATCTGCGTTGCATGTTCTTTATCACTTAATGATTATCAAAAGGAACAAATTTTGTCACGAACAGAATAGTTGATTAAAAAACAATGAAATGATGTAAAAATGTTCGTTGTGTGGAGATCATTTTATTAAAATTTACACCCATTATGTAGGTTACTGACCTAGCCGGATCATCTATTTTATTTTAGATATATAGTTGAATTCACTTTGTTTATATTAAGTTAATCTTTTAATGTTTTGTCAACGTTCTTGCATATTTCTTGTTTTGGTTTGTACCAGTGTTTGTCTAGGGGGTTAATTAACATGAATACATTATTTAATTTTTAATCTGTTCCAATCAATGAGGTTCAGTATTGTTGGTCAGCTTCGGAGAGTGTCAGTTCCAGCAAGTGTTGGAAGTGAAAATGTTATTGATTTCAAGTGTTAATTAGTATTTTATTTCAAGTGTCGTTCGGAGAGTGTCAGCAAGTGTTGGAAGTGAAACTGTTATTGATTTCAAGTGTTAATTAGTATTTTATTTCAAGTGTCGTTAGAACATTTTTTTCGTGTTTAGCATCAAATGATAAATATTCGCAAGAAATTCCAGACGAGGAAAAGACGTATTATTTATTCGATTGAAGAAGATAAAACTTGTAAGGTAAGTACACCAAATGATATAGGTTGCTATTCTTTGACGGACTATGAAGACGCTCATCAAATTCAATTATTACAGGTGAATACGATGATTTTTCAATTAATGATAGTATTAGTAGCCTTATTAGTAACAGTTGCAAAACATCTTTAAGTCACTCACATTGGTCAGAAGCTCATGTAGATCCTGTGTTACACGATTTTACAGGACAAGAAGGATTGAAAATAGATCTGGTGAAAAACTGTACAACATTTGAAGGTTTTTCAATTATTGTTTGATAATGATTTAAATGAAACAGTGCACAAATTCCCGCGCAGAAATATTAATAATTACGCCTTTGTTTTCACTAATTTAAATTTGAAAAAGTAGAAGGACGTCACAATTGACTAAATGAAGTTTTCGGGATCGAAAGGTAGTTCCTAGGGATCCATTAAAATACATTTATCCGCGAGTACTTCAGGTTTGTTTATCTGTTCAGATAAAAAAAAGAAATTGGGGCTGCATCAGAGAATCACAGGCGTCTCGGTGTTATTTTTTGGTCTATATGTAAAATTCTATTTCCGTCGATACATTTCAAAGCTGTAAATTTGGTGGCTCTGTTCCGGATACCCCGTTCCTTTGTACAGTATTATTATGGTTTTACTCAAATATTCAGTGTTTCTAGCATCACTTGAGCCTCACTAGCTGCTCGCCTATTATAGTGGGTAAAGCTCATCCTAGTTTAAACCATCATTTTAAGATACTTAGCGGCTGGCTTAATAAATATTGTTTCTTTACCGAATCGCTATAAAAATTGTCCTTTAGAATTATAATATTTGCAGTAAAGCAGTAGTCGTGTGACTGTTTCATACTATATTTTTACAGATGGTAAATCCTCATTCCCTTAGGATTCCTTTACTTCCAAATTTATTTAAAAATTATGAGTAAGCCAAGGCTACGTGATACAAACTGTTTTCATAGCTATAATGATGCTGCAGTTATACTTATTCCATATTATGTTGGGTGTAACGGACGTCGCATTAGTATGGCTGGCGACGACGATCACGTGCGGGCTGGGGCACGTGATTCCCGGGGTGGGAATATCTTTAAAAGCAGGTCCTTTCGATTTAGAGCGTTTGATTTTAAATTAGTAGTTATGGTAATCAATATGATACTTTGTTTTAAGTAACCTTCAAGTTTGTTTATCTGTTCACGCGAAAAAAGAAATACCAGGCAGCCAGCGGAAAATCATAGGCGTCTCGATGTTATTTTTTGGTATTCATGTAAAATTCTATTTCCATCCTTATATTTTGAAGCTCTAAATTTAGTGACTGCCTGCCCGCTACCTCATTACTTTTCACTTTATTATTATTGTTATTCTCAAATATTCTGCGTTTCTAGCATGTTGGTTTCTAGCATCACTTCAGCCTCGTCAGCTGCTCGCCTAATATTGACGGCGAAGCTCATCCTAATTTGGAACTTCATTCCAAGATATCTGGCGGCTGGCTTTGTGAATATAGTTTCTTTGCCGACTCGCAACAGAAAGGTAAGCCAAGGCACCTTGATATAAACTATTTTGACAGGTCTCCATAAAAGCAGGGCTTTTCGGATTAGAGGGCGTGATTCTATATTAATTTCCAAATTATATTTCTGGTAAATACGCAATTTTGAAACTTTAACACCAGTAGTACTTCGCAGCACTTCCCCTTACTAGGTGTAAAAGAAAATAAAAATTGTCCTTTAGAATTATAATATTTGCAGTAAAGCAGTAGTCGTTTGACTGTTTCATACTATATTTTTGCAGATGGTAAATCCTCATTCCCTTAGGATTCTGAAATGATTTTTATTAAATTTTACTCGAATTACGCTATTAATTACTCCATTATTGTGCTTTTTTACAGGTAATGCGCGAATGGTTGCCAACGGGAGTTCTTAGTATTCTTTACTATCAAAATAAATGATTATTTTAACTAGTGCGTTAAAAAAAATTAGTCCACGGATATTCTAAATTCCGACCAGACTAGTAATGCGATCTACAGTTTTGCGATTGTTTATATTTTAAACTGTGTCCTGTGTCCAGTGTAATGAAGAGAAAGCAGGAAGCACATCGAAGGATATGTAACTGCAACAGATTGTTACATATCCCAACCTACAGCAATAAAGGTAGGCTGGGGAATTATAGTGGTCCATGTTCATGTTGATTCTGTATTCTCCGTAATAGGATTGCCATAAAAATCTCAGAATAAAATGAGCTTGGTTTCAATAAATTGAGAATAATTATAATTCCTTCAAATTATGTCATGTCCCATCAGGCATAGGTGCTGCATAAATTCTATAATATTACTTATACCATTTTAAACATTGAATATTTGATACTAATGAAAATGCGACATATTTCTTGTAATATTGTGTTTCGCAAAAATCTTCATTCTGGAAAATTCTTAGCCTTTTTGCAATTTACTTTTCCATTCAAAATAGTTTCATTAATAAAATCGTCAAATACATAAATCAGTTTTAAATAATTTATGTCAACAATGATATGTTGCATGATACTGTATTGGAGTTAATAATTGGAATTATAATTATTTCATTAAACATTTATATGGCCACTATTAATATCTTCTTCGGAACTTCCAGACCAGGTAGAGCAGAGTGGGTGAGTGAATTCTTAACATGTTTATTATTCCAAGCTTTGGTTGTGTATATGTATGTGTATTTCTCCTACAAAATAAAAAGAAAAATCTGGTGTGAAAGCATCAACAACTTTCGCTTTCTCCAGTTTTCACAATTATACCAAATCGACAAAATTTATAGTTAGTGTACCAAATTTGATGAACTTCCTTGGAGATAATTGAAAACTGATTTATATGTTCAGTAAAACCGCACTTGCAGTTTGCTCATTTTCTTCAGTAAAAACGCACTCCTGGTCATCCGAATTTTTTAAAACTCATAATTTCAACAACACATTTAATTTTAATTAATATTATTTAGATGAAAGAATTGTATAGTAAACTGATATAGCACTTTAGAGGAAATCCCCTGCCCTTAATGAACCTTTCTAGAGATATTTTTTAAATAAAAGTTGTAGATTTGTTGTATGTGTATTTGATATAATTAGTATGAAGAAAATTGTCCAACCCATTTTTGAAAATGCTACAATGCTAATAATACCAAAAAACGTAAAAATATTATACAGGAGAAACGCACTTCTGGTCTTCCAATTTTTTTCAAACACGGAATTTTAACTACAAATTTAATTCTAATTAACCCGTTCGATACCGGCGTCAATATTCTTGTTTCTGTGTCCAGCGTCGCAAATCTGCGTTGCATGTTCTTTATCACTTAATGATTATCAAAAGGAACAAATTTTGTCACGAACAGAATAGTTGATTAAAAAACAATGAAATGATGTAAAAATGTTCGTGGTGTGGAGATCATTTTATTAAAATTTACACCCATTATGTAGGTTACTGACCTAGCCGGATCATCTATTTTATTTTAGATATATAGTTGAATTCACTTTGTTTATATTAAGTTAATCTTTTAATGTTTTGTCAACGTTCTTGCATATTTCTTGTTTTGGTTTGTACCAGTGTTTGTCTAGGGGGTTTAATTAACATGAATACATTATTTAATTTTTAATCTGTTCCAATCAATGAGGTTCAGTATTGTTGGTCAGCTTCGGAGAGTGTCAGTTCCAGCAAGTTTTGGAAGTGAAAATGTTATTGATTTCAAGTGTTAATTAGTATTTTATTTCAAGTGTCGTTCGGAGAGGTGTCAGCAAGTGTTGGAAGTGAAACTGTTATTGATTTCAAGTGTTAATTAGTATTTTATTTCAAGTGTCGTTAGAACATTTTTTTCGTGTTTAGCATCAAATGATAAATATTCGCAAGAAATTCCAGACGAGGAAAAGACGTATTATTTATTCGATTGAAGAAGATACAACTTGTAAGGTAAGTACACCAAATGATATAGGTTGCTATTCTTTGACGGACTATGAAGACGCTCATCAAATTCAATTATTACAGGTGAATACGATGATTTTTCAATTAATGATAGTATTAGTAGCCTTATTAGTAACAGTTGCAAAACATCTTTAAGTCACTCACATTGGTCAGAAGCTCATGTAGATCCTGTGTTACACGATTTTACAGGACAAGAAGGATTGAAAATAGATCTGGTGAAAAACTGTACAACATTTGAAGGTTTTTCAATTATTGTTTGATAATGATTTAAATGAAACATTGCACAAATTCCCGCGCAGAAATATTAATAATTACGCCTTTGTTTTCACTAATTTAAATTTGAAAAAGTAGAAGGACGTCACAATTGACTAAATGAAGTTTTCGGGATCGAAAGGTAGTTCCTAGGGATCCATTAAAATACATTTATCCGCAAGTACTTCAGGTTTGTTTATCTGTTCAGATAAAAAAAAGAAATTGGGGCTGCAGCAGAGAATCACAGGCGTCTCGGTGTTATTTTTTGGTCTATATGTAAAATTCTATTTCCATCGATACATTTCAAAGCTGTAAATTTGGTGGCTCTGTTCCGGATACCCCGTTCCTTTGTACAGTATTATTATGGTTTTACTCAAATATTCAGTGTTTCTAGCATCACTTGAGCCTCACTAGCTGCTCGCCTATTATAGTGGGTAACGCTCATCCTAGTTTGAACCATCATTTTAAGATACTTAGCGGCTGGCTTAATAAATATTGTTTCTTTACCGAATCGCTATAAAAATTGTCCTTTAGAATTATAATATTTGCAGTAAAGCAGTAGTCGTGTGACTGTTTCATACTATATTTTTACAGATGGTAAATCCTCATTCCCTTAGGATTCCTTTACTTCCAAATTTATTTAAAAATTATGAGTAAGCCAAGGCTACGTGATACAAACTGTTTTCATAGCTATAATGATGCTGCAGTTATACTTATTCCATATTATGTTGGGTGTAACGGACGTCGCATTAGTATGGCTGGCGACGACGATCACGTGCGGGCTGGGGCACGTGATTCCCGGGGTGGGAATATCTTTAAAAGCAGGTCCTTTCGATTTAGAGCGTTTGATTTTAAATTAGTAGTTATGGTAATCAATATGATACTTTGTTTTAAGTAACCTTCAAGTTTGTTTATCTGTTCACGCGAAAAAAGAAATAACCAGGCAGCCAGCGGAAAATCATAGGCGTCTCGATGTTATTTTTTGGTATTCATGTAAACTCTATTTCCATCCTTATATTTTGAAGCCCTATATTTAGTGACTGCCTGCCCGCTACCTCATTTCTTTTCACTTTATTATTATGGTTATTCTCAAATATTCAGCGTTTCTAGCATGTTGGTTTCTAGGATCACTTCAGCCTCGTCAGCTGCTCGCCTAATATTGACGGCGAAGCTCATCCTAATTTGGAACTTCATTCCAAGATATCTGGCGGCTGGCTTTGTGAATATAGTTTCTTTGCCGACTCGCAACAGAAAGGTAAGCCAAGGCACCTTGATATAAACTATTTTGACAGGTCTCCATAAAAGCAGGGCTTTTCGGATTAGAGGGCGTGATTCTATATTAATTTCCAAATTATATTTCTGGTAAATACGCAATTTTGAAACTTTAACACCAGTAGTACTTCGCAGCACTTCCCCTTACTAGGTGTAAAAGAAAATAAAAATTGTCCTTTAGAATTATAATATTTGCAGTAAAGCAGTAGTCGTTTGACTGTTTCATACTATATTTTTGCAGATGGTAAATCCTCATTCCCTTAGGATTCTGAAATGATTTTTATTAAATTTTACTCGAATTACGCTATTAATTACTCCATTAGTGTTCTTTTTTACAGGTAATGCGCGAATGGTTGCCAACGGGAGTTCTTAGTATTCTTTATTATCAAAATAAATGATTATTTTAACTAGTGCGTTAAAAAAAATTAGTCCACGGATATTCTAAATTCCGACCAGACTAGTAATGCGATCTACAGTTTTGCGATTGTTTATATTTTAAACTGTGTCCTGTGTCCAGTGTAATGAAGAGAAAGCAGGAAGCACATCGAAGGATATGTAACTGCAACAGATTGTTACATATCCCAACCTACAGCAATAAAGGTAGGCTGGGGAATTATAGTGGTCCATGTTCATGTTGATTCTGTATTCTCCGTAATAGGATTGCTATAAAAATCTCAGAATAAAATGAGCTTGGTTTCAATAAATTGAGAATAATTATAATTCCTTCAAATTATGTCATGTCTCATCAGGCATAGGTGCTGCATAAATTCTATAATATTACTTATACCATTTTAAACATTGAATATTTGATACTAATGAAAATGCGACATATTTCTTGTAATATTGTGTTTCGCAAAAATCTTCATTCTGGAAAATTCTTAGCCTTTTTGCAATTTACTTTTCCATTCAAAATAGTTTCATTAATAAAATCGTCAAATACATAAATCAGTTTTAAATAATTTATGTCAACAATGATATGTTGCATGATACTGTAATGGAGTTAATAATTGGAATTATAATTATTTCATTAAACATTTATATGGCCACTATTAATATCCTTCTTCGGAACTTCCAGACCAGGTAGAGCAGAGTGGGTGAGTGAATTCTTAACATGTTTATTATTGCAAGTTTTGGTTGTGTATATGTATGTGTATTTCTCCTACAAAATAAAAAGAAAAATCTGGTGTGAAGCATCAACAACTTTCGCTTTCTCCAGTTTTCACAATTATACCAAATCGACAAAATTTATAGTTAGTGTACCAAATTTGATGAACTTCCTTGGAGATAATTGAAAACTGAATTATATGTTCAGTAAAACCGCACTTGCAGTTTGCTCATTTTATTCAGTAAAAACGCACTCCTGGTCATCCGAATTTTTTAAAACTCATAATGTCAACAACACATTTAATTTTAATTGATATTATTTAGATGATAGAATTGTATAGTAAACTGATATAGCACTTTAGAGGAAATCCCTGCCCTTAATGAACCTTTCTAGAGATATTTTTTAATAAAAGTTGTAGATTTCTTATATGTGTATTTGATATAATTAGTATGAAGAAAATTGTCCAACCATTTTTGAAAATGCTACAATGCTAAAAATACCAAAAAACTTAAAAATATTATACAGTAGAAACGCACTTCTGGTCTTCCAATTTTTTTCAAACACGGAATTTTAACTACATATTTAATTCTAATTAACCCGTTCGATACCGGCGTCAATATTTTGTTTCTGTGTCCAGCGTCGCAAATCTGCGTTGCATGTTCTTTATCACTTAATGATTATCAAAAGGAACAAATTTTGTCACGAACAGAATAGTTGATTAAAAAACAATGAAATGATGTAAAAATGTTCGTGGTGTGGAGATCATTTTATTAAAATTTACACCCATTATGTAGGTTACTGACCTAGCCGGATCATCTATTTTATTTTAGATATATAGTTGAATTCACTTTGTTTATATTATGTTAATCTTTTAATGTTTTGTCAACGTTCTTGCATATTTCTTGTTTTGGTTTGTACCAGTGTTTGTCTAGGGGGTTTAATTAACATGAATACATTATTTAATTTTTAATCTGTTCCAATCAATGAGGTTCAGTATTGTTGGTCAGCTTCGGAGAGTGTCAGTTCCAGCAAGTTTTGGAAGTGAAAATGTTATTGATTTCAAGTGTTAATTAGTATTTTATTTCAAGTGTCGTTCGGAGAGTGTCAGCAAGTGTTGGAAGTGAAACTGTTATTGATTTCAAGTGTTAATTAGTATTTTATTTCAAGTGTCGTTAGAACATTTTTTTCGTGTTTAGCATCAAATGATAAATATTCGCAAGAAATTCCAGACGAGGAAAAGACGTATTATTTATTCGATTGAAGAAGATACAACTTGTAAGGTAAGTACACCAAATGATATAGGTTGCTATTCTTTGACGGACTATGAAGACGCTCATCAAATTCAATTATTACAGGTGAATACGATGATTTTTCAATTAATGATAGTATTAGTAGCCTTATTAGTAACAGTTGCAAAACATCTTTAAGTCACTCACATTGGTCAGAAGCTCATGTAGATCCTGTGTTACACGATTTTACAGGACAAGAAGGATTGAAAGTAGATCTGGTGAAAAACTGTACAACATTTGAAGGTTTTTCAATTATTGTTTGATAATGATTTAAATGAAACATTGCACAAATTCCCGCGCAGAAATATTAATAATTACGCCTTTGTTTTCACTAATTTAAATTTGAAAAAGTAGAAGGACGTCACAATTGACTAAATGAAGTTTTCGGGATGGAAAGGTAGTTCCTAGGGATCCATTAAAATACATTTATCCGCAAGTACTTCAGGTTTGTTTATCTGTTCAGATAAAAAAAAGAAATTGGGGCTGCAGCAGAGAATCACAGGCGTCTCGGTGTTATTTTTTGGTCTATATGTAAAATTCTATTTCCATCGATACATTTCAAAGCTGTAAATTTGGTGGCTCTGTTCCGGATACCCCGTTCCTTTGTACAGTATTATTATGGTTTTACTCAAATATTCAGTGTTTCTAGCATCACTTGAGCCTCACTAGCTGCTCGCCTATTATAGTGGGTAACGCTCATCCTAGTTTGAACCATCATTTTAAGATACTTAGCGGCTGGCTTAATAAATATTGTTTCTTTACCGAATCGCTATAAAAATTGTCCTTTAGAATTATAATATTTGCAGTAAAGCAGTAGTCGTGTGACTGTTTCATACTATATTTTTACAGATGGTAAATCCTCATTCCCTTAGGATTCCTTTACTTCCAAATTTATTTAAAAATTATGAGTAACCAAGGCTACGTGATACAAACTGTTTTCATAGCTATAATGATGCTGCAGTTATACTTATTCCATATTATGTTGGGTGTAACGGACGTCGCATTAGTATGGCTGGCGACGACGATCACGTGCGGGCTGGGGCACGTGATTCCCGGGGTGGGAATATCTTTAAAAGCAGGTCCTTTCGATTTAGAGCGTTTGATTTTAAATTAGTAGTTATGGTAATCAATATGATACTTTGTTTTAAGTAACCTTCAAGTTTGTTTATCTGTTCACGCGAAAAAAGAAATAACGAGGCAGCCAGCGGAAAATCATAGGCGTCTCGATGTTATTTTTGGTATTCATGTAAAACTCTATTTCCATCCTTATATTTTGAAGCCCTATATTTAGTGACTGCCTGCCCGCTACCTCATTTCTTTTCACTTTATTATTATGGTTATTCTCAGATATTCAGCGTTTCTAGCATGTTGGTTTCTAGCATCACTTCAGCCTCGTCAGCTGCTCGCCTAATATTGACGGCGAAGCTCATCCTAATTTGGAACTTCATTCTAAGATATCTGGCGGCTGGCTTTGTGAATATAGTTTCTTCGCCGACTCGCAACAGAAAGGTAAGCCAAGGCACCTTGATATAAACTATTTTGACAGGTCTCCATAAAAGCAGGGCTTTTCGGATTAGAGGGCGTGATTCTATATTAATTTCCAAATTATATTTCTGGTAAATACGCAATTTTGAAACGTTAACACCAGTAGTACTTCGCAGCACTTCCCCTTACTAGGTGTAAAAGAAAATAAAAATTGTCCTTTAGAATTATAATATTTGCAGTAAAGCAGTAGTCGTTTGACTGTTTCATACTATATTTTTGCAGATGGTAAATCCTCATTCCCTTAGGATTCTGAAATGATTTTTATTAAATTTTACTCGAATTTCGCTATTAATTACTCCATTATTGTGCTTTTTTACAGGTAATGCGCGAATGGTTGCCAACGGGAGTTCTTAGTATTCTCTACTATCAAAATAAATGATTATTTTAACTAGTGCGTTAAAAAAAATTAGTCCACGGATATTCTAAATTCCGACCAGACTAGTAATGCGATCTACAGTTTTGCGATTGTTTATATTTTAAACTGTGTCCTGTGTCCAGTGAAATGAAGAGAAAGCAGGAAGCACATCGAAGGATATGTAACTGCAACAGATTGTTACATATCCCAACCTACAGCAATAAAGGTAGGCTGGGGAATTATAGTGTTCCATGTTCATGTTGATTCTGTATTCTCCGTAATAGGATTGCTATAAAAATCTCAGAATAAAATGAGCTTGGTTTCAATAAATTGAGAATAATTATAATTCCTTCAAATTATGTCATGTCTCATCAGGCATAGGTGCTGCATAAATTCTATAATATTACTTATACCATTTTAAACATTGAATATTTGATACTAATGAAAATTCGAGATATTTCTTGTAATATTGTGTTTCGCAAAAATCTTCATTCTTGAAAATTCTTAGCCTTTTTGCAATTTACTTTTCCATTCAAAATAGTTTCATTAATAAAATCGTCAAATACATAAATCAGTTTTAAATAATTTATGTCAGCAATGATATGTTGCATGATACTGTATTGGAGTTAATAATTGGAATTATAATTATTTCATTAAACATTTATATGGCCACTATTAATATCCTTCTTCGGAACTTCCAGACCAGGTAGAGCAGAGTGGGTGAGTGAATTCTTAACATGTTTATTATTCCAAGTTTTGTTTGTGTATATGTATGTGTATTTCTCCTACAAAATAAAAAGAAAAATCTGGTGTGAAAGCATCAACACCTTTCGCTTTCTCCAGTTTTCACAATTATACCAAATCGACAAAAATTTATAGTTAGTGTACCAAATTTGATGAACTTCCTTGGAGATAATTGAAAACTGAATTATATGTTCAGTAAAACCGCACTTGCAGTTTGCTAATTTTCTTCAGTAAAAACGCACTCCTGGTCATCCGAATTTTTTAAAACTCATAATTTCAACAACACATTTAAATTTAATTAATATTATTTAGATGAAAGAATTGTATAGTAAACTGATATAGCACTTTAGAGGAAATCCCCTGCCCTTAATGAACCTTTCTAGAGATATTTTTTAAATAAAAGTTGTAGATTTGTTGTATGTGTGTTTGATATAATTAGTATGAAGAAAATTGTCCAACCCATTTTTGAAAATGCTACAATGCTAAGAATACCAAAAAACGTAAAAATATTATACAGGAGAAACGCACTTCTGGTCTTCCAATTTTTTTCAAACACGGAATTTTAACTACAAATTTAATTCTAATTAACCCGTTCGATACCGGCGTCAATATTCTTGTTTCTGTGTCCAGCGTCGCAAATCTGCGTTGCATGTTCTTTATCACTTAATGATTATAAAAAGGAACAAATTTTGTCACGAACAGAATAGTTGATTAAAAAACAATGAAATGATGTAAAAATGTTCGTGGTGTGGAGATCATTTTATTAAAATTTACACCCATTATGTAGGTTACTGACCTAGCCGGATCATCTATTTTATTTTAGATATATAGTTGAATTCACTTTGTTTATATTAAGTTAATCTTTTAATGTTTTGTCAACGTTCTTGCATATTTCTTGTTTTGGTTTGTACCAGTGTTTGTCTAGGGGGTTTAATTAACATGAATACTTTATTTAATTTTTAATCTGTTCCAATCAATGAGGTTCAGTATTGTTGGTCAGCTTCGGAGAGTGTCAGTTCCAGCAAGTTTTGGAAGTGAAAATGTTATTGATTTCAAGTGTTAATTAGTATTTTATTTCAAGTGTCGTTCGGAGAGTGTCAGCAAGTGTTGAAGTGAAACTGTTATTGATTTCAAGTGTTAATTAGTATTTTATTTCAAGTGTCGTTAGAACATTTTTTTCGTGTTTAGCATCAAATGATAAATATTCGCAAGAAATTCCAGACGAGGAAAAGACGTATTATTTATTCGATTGAAGAAGATACAACTTGTAAGGTAAGTACACCAAATGATATAGGTTGCTATTCTTTGACGGACTATGAAGACGCTCATCAAATTCAATTATTACAGGTGAATACGATGATTTTTCAATTAATGATAGTATTAGTAGCCTAATTAGTAACAGTTGCAAAACATCTTTAAGTCACTCACATTGGTCAGAAGTTCATGTAGATCCTGTGTTACACGATTTTACAGGACAAGAAGGATTGAAAGTCGATCTGGTGAAAAACTGTACAACATTTGAAGGTTTTTCAATTATTGTTTGATAATGATTTAAATGAAACATTGCACAAATTCCCGCGCAGAAATATTAATAATTACGCCTTTGTTTTCACTAATTTAAATTTGAAAAAGTAGAA
>JAAEAF010013622.1:0-24539 GCA_011037195.1 Triatoma infestans
AAATTCTTTTTCCATCGATACATTTCAAAGCTGTAAATTTGGTGGCTCTGTTCCGGATACCCCGTTCCTTTGTACAGTATTATTATGGTTTTACTCAAATATTCAGTGTTTCTAGCATCACTTGAGCCTCACTAGCTGCTCGCCTATTATAGTGGGTAACGCTCATCCTAGTTTGAACCATCATTTTAAGACACTTAGCGGCTGGCTTAATAAATATAGTTTCTTTATCGAATCGCAATAAAAATTGTCCTTTAGAATTATAATATTTGCTGTAAAGCAGTAGTCGTGTGACGGTTTTGATACTATATTTTTACAGATGGTAAATCCTCATTCCCTTAGGATTCCTTTACCTCCAAATTTATTTAAAAATTATGAGTAACCAAGGCTACGTGATACAAACTGTTTTCATAGCTATAATGATGCTGCAGTTATACTTATTCCATATTATGTTGGGTATAACGGACGTCGCATTAGTATGGCTGGCGACGACGATCACGTGCGGGCTGGGGCACGTGATTCCCGGGGTGGGAATATCTTTAAAAGCAGGTCTTTTCGATTTAGAGCGTTTGATTATAAATTACTAGTTATGGTAATCAGTATGATATTTTGTTTTAAGTAACCTTAATGTTTGTTTATCTGTTCACGCGAAAAAAGAAATACCAGGCAGCCAGCGGAAAATCATAGGCGTCTCGATGTTATTTTTTGGTATTCATGTAACACTCTATTTCCATCCTTATATTTTGAAGCCCTATATTTAGTGACTGCCTGCCCGCTACCTCATTTCTTTTCACTTTATTATTATGGTTATTCTCAAATATTCAGCGTTTCTAGCATGTTGGTTTCTAGGATCACTTCAGCCTCGTGAGCTGCTCGCCTAATATTGACGGCGAAGCTCATCCTAATTTGGAACTTCATTCCAAGATATCTGGCGGCTGGCTTTGTGAATATAGTTTCTTTGCCGACTCGCAACAGAAAGGTAAGCCAAGGCACCTTGATATAAACTATTTTGACAGGTCTCCATAAAAGCAGGGCTTTTCGGATTAGAGGACGTGATTCTATATTAATTTCCAAATTATATTTCTGGTAAATACGCAATTTTGAAACTTTAACACCAGTAGTACTTCGCAGCACTTCACCTTACTAGGTGTAAAAGAAAATAAAAATTGTCCTTTAGAATTATAATATTTGCAGTAAAGCAGTAGTCGTTTGACTTTTTCATACTATATTTTTGCAGATGGTAAATCCTCATTCCCTTAGGATTCTGAAATGATTTTTATTAAATTTTACTCGAATTACGCTATTAATTACTCCATTATTGTGCTTTTTTACAGGTAATGCGCGAATGGTTGCCAACGGGAGTTCTTAGTATTCTTTATTATCAAAATAAATGATTATTTTAACTAGTGCGTTAAAAAAAATTAGTCCACGGATATTCTAAATTCCGACCAGACTAGTAATGCGATCTACAGTTTTGCGATTGTTAATATTTTAAACTGTGTCCTGTGTCCAGTGTAATGAAGAGAAAGCAGGGAGCATATCGAATGATATGTAACTGCAACAGATTGTTACATATCCCAACCTACAGCAATAAAGGTAGGCTGGGGAATTATAGTGGTCCATGTTCATGTTGATTCTGTATTCTCCGTAATAGGATTGCCATAAAAATCTCAGAATAAAATGAGATTGGTTTCAATAAATTGAGAATAATTATAATTCATTCAAATTATGTCATGTCCCATCATGCATGGGTGCTGCATAAATTCTATAAATATTACTTATACCATTTTAAACATTGAATATTTGATACTAATGAAAATGCGACGTATTTCTTGTAATATTGTGTTTCGCAAAAATCTTCATTCTGGAAAATTTTTAGCCTTTTTGCAATGCACTTTTCCATTCAAAATAGTTTCATTAATAAAATCGTCAAATACATAAATCAGTTTTAAATAATTTTTGTCAACAATGATATGTTGCATGATACTGTAATGGTGTTAATAATTGGAATTATAATTATTTCATTAAACATTTATATGGCCACTATTAATATCCTTCTTCGGAACTTCCAGACCAGGTAGAGCAGAGTGGGTGAGTGAATTCTTAACATGTTTATTATTGCAAGATTTGGTTGTGTATATGTATGTGTATTTCTCCTACAACATAAAAAGAAAAATCTGGTGTGGAAGCATCAACAACTTTCGCTTTCTCCAGTTTTCACAATTATACCAAATCGACGAAATTTATAGTTAGTGTACCAAATTTGATGAACTTCCTTGGAGATAATTGAAAACTAAATTATATGTTCAGTAAAACCGCACATGCAGTTTGCTCATTTTATTCAGTAAAAACGCACTCCTGGTCATCCGAATTTTTTAAAACTCATAATTTCAACAACAAACTTAATTTTAATTAATATTATTTAGATGATAGAATTGTATAGTAAACTGATATAGCACTTTAGAGGAAATTCCCTGCCCTTAATGAACCTTTCTAGAGATATTTTTTAATAAAAGTTGTAGATTTCTTGTATGTGTATTTGATATAATTAGTATGAAGAAAATTGTCCAACACATTTTTGAAAATGCTACAATGCTAGAAATACCAAAAAACTTAAAAATATTATACAGTAGAAACGCACTTCTGGTCTTCCAATTCTTTTCAAACACGGAATTTTAACTACATATTTAATTCTAATTAACCGTTCGATACCGGCGTCAATATTCTTGTTTCTGTGTCCAGCGTCGCAAATCTGCGTTGCATGTTCTTTATCACTTAATGATTATCAAAACAACAAATTTTGTCACGATCAGAATAGTTGATTAAAAAACAATGAAATGATGTAAAAATCTTCGTGGTGTGGAGATCATTTTATTAAAATTTACACCAATTATGTAGGTTACTGACCTAGCGGGATCATCTATTTTATTTTAGATATACAGTTGAATTCACTTTGTTTATATTATGTTAATCTTTTAATGTTTTGTCAACGTTCTTGCATATTTCTTGTTTTGGTTTGTACCAGTGTTTGTCTAGTGGGTTTAATTAACATGAATACATTATTTAATTTTTAATCTGTTCCAATCTTTGAGGTTCAGTATTGTTGGTCAGCTTCGGAGGGTGTCAGTTCCAGCATGTGTTGGAAGTGAAAATGTTATTGATTTCAAGTGTTAATTAGTATTTTATTTCAAGTGTCGTTCGGAGAGTGTCAGCAAGTGTTGGAAGTGAAAATGTTTTTGGATTTCAAGGTCATAATTAGTATTTTTATTTCAAGTGTCATGAGAACTTATTTTCGTGTTTTAGCAATCAAATGATAATAGTCGCAAGAAATTCCAGACAGGAAAAGACGTATTATTATTCGATTGGAAGAAATACAACTTGTAAGGTAAGTACAACCAAATTATATAGGTTGCTATTCTTTGACGGGCCTTGAAGACGCTCATCAAATTCAATTATTACAGGTGAATACGATTATTTTTCAATTAATTATAGTATTAGTAGCCTTATTAGTAACAGTTGCAAAACATCTTTAAGTCACTCACATTGGTCAGAAGTTCATGTAGATCTTGTGTTACACGATTTTACAGGACAAGAAGGATTGAAAGTAGATCTGGTGAAAAACTGTACAACATTTGAAAGTTTTCAATTATTGTTTGTAAGATTTAAATGAACCTTTGCACAAAATTCCCCGCGCAGAGATATTAATACTTACGCCTTTTGTTTTCACATAATTGTAAATTTGAAAAAGTAAGGCCGTCAACAATTGACTAAATGACGTATTCGGGGGGATCGAAGGTAGTTCCTAGGCCATTAAAAATACATTTATCCGCAGTACTTCAGGTTTGTTTGATCTGTTCAGATAAAAAAAAATAAATTGTGGGGCGTGCAGCAGAGAATCAGGCGTCCTCGGTGTTATTTTTTTGGTCATTGTAAAATTTCTATTTCCATCCGATAACAGTTCACAGCTGTAAATTGGTGTCTCTGTTCCGGATACCCTTCCTTTGTACAGTTTATTATGGTTTTACTCAAATATTCAGTGTTTCTAGCATCACTTGAGCCTCACTAGCTGCTCGCCTAATATAGTGGGTAAAGCTCATCCTAGTTTGAACCATCATTTTAAGATACTTAGCGGCTGGCTTAATAAATATAGTTTCTTTACCGAATCGCAATAAAAATTGTCAATTAGAATTATAATATTTGCAGTAAAGCAGTAGTCGTGTGACTGTTTCATACTATATTTTTACAGATGGTAAATCCTCATTCCCTTAGGATTCCTTTACTTCCAAATTTATTTAAAAATTATGAGTAACCAAGGCTACGTGATACAAACTGTTTTCATAGCTATAATGATGCTGCAGTTATACTTATTCCATATTATGTTGGGTGTAACGGGCGTCGCATTAGTATGGCTGGCGACGACGATCACGTGCGGGCTGGGGCACGTGATTCCCGGGGTGGGAATATCTTTAAAAGCAGGTCCTTTCGATTTAGAGCGTTTGATTTTAAATTAGTAGTTATGGTAATCAATATGATACTTTGTTTTAAGTAACCTTCAAGTTTGTTTATCTGTTCACGCGAAAAAAGAAATAACGAGGCAGCCAGCGGAAAATCATAGGCGTCTCGATGTTATTTTTGGTATTCATGTAAAACTCTATTTCCATCCTTATATTTTGAATCCCTATATTTAGTGACTGCCTGCCCGCTACCTCATTTCTTTTCACTTTATTATTATGGTTATTCTCGAATATTCAGCGTTTCTAGCATGTTGGTTTCTAGGATCACTTCAGCCTCGTCAGCTGCTCGCCTAATATTGACGGCGAAGCTCATCCTAATTTGGAACTTCATTCCAAGATATCTGGCGGCTGGCTTTGTGAATATAGTTTCTTTGCCGTCTCGCAACAGAAAGGTAAGCCAAGGCACCTTGATATAAACTATTTTGACAGGTCTCCATATAAGCAGGGCTTTTCGGATTAGAGGGCGTGATTCTATATTAATTTCCAAATTATATTTCTGGTAAATACGCAATTTTGAAACTTTAACACCAGTAGTACTTCGCAGCACTTCCCCTTACTAGGTGTAAAAGAAAATAAAAATTGTCCTTTAGAATTATAATATTTGCAGTAAAGCAGTAGTCGTTTGACTGTTTCATACTATTTTTTGCAGATGGTAAATCCTCATTCCCTTAGGATTCTGAAATGATTTTTATTAAATTTTACTCGAATTACGCTATTAATTACTCCATTATTGTGCTTTTTTACAGGTAATTCGCGAATGGTTGCCAACGGGAGTTCTTAGTATTCTTTACTATCAAAATAAATGATTATTTTAACTAGTGCGTTAAAAAAAATTAGTCCACGGATATTCTAAATTCCGACCAGACTAGTAATGCGATCTACAGTTTGCGATTGTTAATATTTTAAACTGTGTCCTGTGTCCAGTGTAATGAAGAGAAAGCAGGGAGCACATCGAATGATATGTAACTGCAACAGATTGTTATATATCCCAACCTACAGCAATAAAGGTAGGCTGGGGAATTATAGTGGTCCATGTTCATGTTGATTCTGTATTCTCCGTAATAGGATTGCCATAAAAATCTCAGAATAAAATGAACTTGGTTTCTATAAATTGAGAATAATTATAATTCCTTCAAATTATGTCATGTCCCATCATGCATGGGTGCTGCATAAATTCTATAATATTACTTTTACCATTTTAAACATTAAATATTTGATACTAATGAAAATGCGACATATTTCTTGTAATATTGTGTTTCGCAAAAATCTTCATTCTGGAACATTCTTAGCCTTTTTGCAATTTACTTTTCCATTCAAAATAGTTTCATTAATAAAATCGTCAAATACATAAATCAGTTTTAAATAATTTATATGAACAATGATATGTTCCATGATACTGTATTGGAGTTAATAATTGGAATTATAATTATTTCATTAAACATTTATATGGCCACTATTAATATCCTTCTTCGGAACTTCCAGACCAGGTAGAGCAGAGTGGGTGAGTGAATTCTTAACATGTGTATTATTGCAAGTTTTGGTTGTGTATATATATGTGTATTTGTCCTACAAAAAAAAAAGCATAATCTGGTGTGAAGCCCTCACACAACTTTCTCTTTCTCCAGTTTTCAGAATTAAACCTAATTGACAAAATTTATAGTTTGTGTACCAAATTTGGTGAAATTCCTTGGAGTTCTTTGAAAACTGAATTATATGTTCAGTAAAACCGCACTTGCAGTTTCCTAATTTTCTCCAGTAAAAACGCACTTCTGGTCATCCGAATTTTTCAAAACTCATAATTTCAACAGCACAGTTAATTTTAATTAATATTATTTAGATGATAGAATTGTATATTAAACTAAAATAGCAATTTAGAGGAAATCCCCTGCCCTTAATGAACCTTTCTAGAGATATTTTTTAAATAAAAGTTGTAGATTGTTGTATGTGTATTTGATATAATTAGTATGAAGAAAATTGTCCAACCCATTTTTGAAAATGCTACAATGCTAATAATACCAAAAAACGTAAAAATATTATACAGGATAAACGCACTTCTGGTCTTCCAATTTTTTTCAAACACGGAATTTTAACTACAAATTTAATTCTAATTAACCCGTTCGATACCGGCGTCAATATTCTTGTTTCTGTGTCCAGCGTCGCAAATCTGCGTTGCATGTTCTTTATCACTTAATGATTATCAAAAGGAACAAATTTTGTCACGAACAGAATAGTTGATTAAAAAACAATGAAATGATGTAAAAATGTTCGTGGTGTGGAGATCATTTTATTAAAATTTACAACCATTATGTAGGTTACTGACCTAGCCGGATCATCTATTTTATTTTAGATATATAGCTGAATTCACTTTGTTTATATTAAGTTAATCTTTTAATGTTTTCTCAACGTTCTTGCATATTTCTTGTTTTGGTTTGTACCAGTGTTTGTCTAGGGGGTTTAATTAACATGAATACATTATTTAATTTTTAATCTTTTCCAATCAATGAGGTTCAGTATTGTTGGTCAGCTTCGGAGAGTGTCAGTTCCAG
This sequence comes from Triatoma infestans, assembly GCA_011037195.1. NCBI lineage: Eukaryota > Metazoa > Arthropoda > Insecta > Hemiptera > Reduviidae > Triatoma > Triatoma infestans. The sequence goes on from JAAEAF010013622.1 coordinate 7,058, forward strand.
CAAGTTTTGGAAGTGAAAATGTTATTGATTTCAAGTGTTAATTAGTATTTTATTTCAAGTGTCGTTCGGAGAGTGTCAGCAAGTGTTGGAAGTGAAACTGTTATTGATTTCAAGTGTTAATTAGTATTTTATTTCAAGTGTCTTAGAACATTTTTTTCGTGTTTAGCATCAAATGATAAATATTCGCAAGAAATTCCAGACGAGGAAAAGACGTATTATTTATTCGATTGAAGAAGATACAACTTGTAAGGTAAGTACACCAAATGATATAGGTTGCTATTCTTTGACGGACTATGAAGACTCTTATCAAATTAAATTATTACAGGTGAATACGATGATTTTTCAATTAATGATAGTATTAGTAGCCTGATTAGTAACAGTTGCAAAACATCTTTAAGTCACTCACATTGGTCAGAAGCTCATGTAGATCCTGTGTTACACGATTTTACAGGACAAGAAGGATTGAAAATAGATCTGGTGAAAAACTGTACAACATTTGAAGGTTTTTCAATTATTGTTTGATAATGATTTAAATGAAACATTGCACAAATTCCCGCGCAGAAATATTAATAATTATGCCTTTGTTTTCACTAATTTAAATTTGAAAAAGTAGAAGGACGTCACAATTGACTAAATGAAGTTTTCGGGATGGAAAGGAAGTTCCTAGGGATCCATTAAAATACATTTAACCGCAAGTACTTCAGGTTTGTTTATCTGTTCAGATAAAAAAAAAGAAATTGGGGCTGCAGCAGAGAATCACAGGCGTCTCGGTGTTATTTTTTGGTCTATATGTAAAATTCTATTTCCATCGATACATTTCAAAGCTGTAAATTTGGTGGCTCTGTTCCGGATACCCCGTTCCTTTGTACAGTATTATTATGGTTTTACTCAAATATTCAGTGTTTCTAGCATCACTTGAGCCTCACTTGCTGCTCGCCTATTATAGTGGGTAACGCTCATCCTAGTTTGAACCATCATTTTAAGATACTTAGCGGCTGGCTTAATAAATATTGTTTCTTTACCGAATCGCTATAAAAATTGTCCTTTAGAATTATAATATTTGCAGTAAAGCAGTAGTCTGTGACTGTTTCATACTATATTTTTACAGATGGTAAATCCTCATTCCCTTAGGATTCCTTTACTTCCAAATTTATTTAAAAATTATGAGTAACCAAGGCTACGTGATACAAACTGTTTTCATAACTATAATGATGCTGCAGTTATACTTATTCCATATTATGTTGGGTGTAACGGACGGCGCATTAGTATGGCTGGCGACGACGATCACGTGCGGGCTGGGGCACGTGATTCCCGGGGTGGGAATATCTTTAAAAGCAGGTCCTTTCGATTTAGAGCGTTTGATTTTAAATTAGTAGTTATGGTAATCAATATGATACTTTGTTTTAAGTAACCTTCAAGTTTGTTTATCTGTTCACGCGAAAAAAGAAATAACGAGGCAGCCAGCGGAAAATCATAGGCGTCTCGATGTTATTTTTTGGTATTCATGTAAAACTCTATTTCCATCCTTATATTTTGAAGCCCTATATTTAGTGACTGCCTGCCCGCTACCTCATTTCTTTTCACTTCATTATTATGGTTATTCTCAAATATTCAGCGTTTCTAGCATGTTGGTTTCTAGGATCACTTCAGCCTCGTCAGCTGCTCGCCTAATATTGACGGCGAAGCTCATCCTAATTTGGAACTTCATTCCAAGATATCTGGCGGCTGGCTTTGTGAATATAGTTTCTTTGCCGACTCGCAACAGAAAGGTAAGCCGAGGCACCTTGATATAAACTATTTTGACAGGTCTCCATAAAAGCAGGGCTTTTCGGATTAGAGGGCGTGATTCTATATTAATTTCCAAATTATATTTCTGGTAAATACGCAATTTTGAAACTTTAACACCAGTAGTACTTCGCAGCCCTTCCCCTTACTAGGTGTAAAAGAAAATAAAAATTGTCCTTTAGAATTATAATATTTGCAGTAAAGCAGTAGTCGTTTGACTGTTTCATACTATATTTTTGCAGATGGTAAATCCTCATTCCCTTAGGATTCTGAAATGATTTTTATTAAATTTTACTCGAATTACGCTATTAATTACTCCATTATTGTGCTTTTTTACAGGTAATGCGCGAATGGTTGCCAACGGGAGTTCTTCGTATTCTTTACTATCAAAATAAATGATTATTTTAACTAGTGCGTTAAAAAAAATTAGTCCACGGATATTCTAAATTCCGACCAGACTAGTAATGCGATCTACAGTTTTGCGATTGTTTATATTTTAAACTGTGTCCTGTGTCCAGTGTAATGAAGAGAAAGCAGGAAGCACATCGAAGGATATGTAACTGCAACAGATTGTTACATATTCCAACCTACAGCAATAAAGGTTGGCTGGGGAATTATAGTGGTCCATGTTCATGTTGATTCTGTATTCTCCGTAATAGGATTGCTATAAAAATCTCAGAATAAAATGAGCTTGGTTTCAATAAATTGAGAATAATTATAATTCCTTCAAATTATGTCATGTCTCATCAGGCATAGGTGCTGCACAAATTCTACAATATTACTTATACCATTTTAAACATTGAATATTTGATACTAATGAAAATGCGAGATATTTCTTGTAATATTGTGTTTCGCAAAAATCTTCATTCTTGAAAATTCTTAGCCTTTTTGCAATTTACTTTTCCATTCAAAATAGTTTCATTAATAAAATCGTCAAATACATAAATCATTTTTAAATAATTTATGTCAACAATGATATGTTGCATGATACTGTATTGGAGTTAATAATTGGAATTATAATTATTTCATTAAACATTTATATGGCCACTATTAATATCCTTCTTCGGAACTTCCAGACCAGGTAGAGCAGAGTGGGTGAGTGAATTCTTAACATGTTTATTATTCCAAGTTTTGGTTGTGTATATGTATGTGTATTTCTCCTACAAAATAAAAAGAAATATCTGGTGCGAAAGCATCAACAACTTTCGCTTTCTCCAGTTTTCACAATTATACCAAATCGACAAAATTTATAGTTAGTGTACCAAATTTGATGAACTTCCTTGGAGATAATTGAAAACTAAATTATATGTTCAGTAAAACCGCACATGCAGTTTGCTCCATTTTTCTTGCAGTAAAAACGGCACGTCGGCCTGTCATCCGAATTTTTAAAACTCCATAATTTCAACAACACTTTAATTTTAATTAATATTATTTCGATGAAGAATTGTAATAGTGAACTGATAATACAGCACTTTAGAGGAAACCCCTGCCCTTAATGAACCTTTCCTTAGAGATATTTTTTAAATAAAATTGTAGATTGTTTGTAATGTGTTTTGATATAATTTAGTATGAGAAATTGTCCAACCGCTTTTTAGAAATGCTACAATGCTAAATATACCAAAAAACGTAAAAATATTATACAGGAGAAACGCACTTCTGGTCTTCCAATTTTTTTCAAACACGGAATTTTAACTACAAATTTAATTCTAATTACCCCGTTCGATACCGGCGTCAATATTCTTGTTTCTGTGTCCAGCGTCGCAAATCTGCGTTGCATGTTCTTTATCACTTAATGATTATCAAAAGGAACAAATTTTGTCACGAACAGAATAGTTGATTAAAAAACAATGAAATGATGTAAAAAGTTCGTGGTGTGGAGATCATTTTATTAAAATTTACACCCATTATGTAGGTTACTGACCTAGGCGGATCATCTATTTTATTTTAGATATATAGTTGAATTCACTTTGTTTATATTATGTTAATCTTTTAATGTTTTGTCAACGTTCTTGCATATTTCTTGTTTTGGTTTGTACCAGTGTTTGCCTAGTGGGTTTAATTAACATGAATACATTATTTAATTTTTAATCTGTTCCAATCAGTGAGGTTCAGTATTGTTGGTCAGCATCGGAGAGTGTCAGTTTCAGCAAGTGTTGGAAGTGAAAATGTTATTGATTTCAAGTGTTAATTAGGAAGTTATTGAAAAGTGTCGTTCGGAGAGTGTCAGCAAGTGTTGGAAGTGAAAATGTTATTGATTTCAAGTGTTAATTAGTATTTTATTTCAAGTGTCGTTAGAACATTTTTTTCGTGTTTAGCATCAAATGATAAATATTCGCAAGAAATTCCAGACGAGGAAAAGACGTATTATTTATTCGATTGAAGAAGATACAACTTGTAAGGTAAGTACACCAAATGATATAGGTTGCTATTCTTTGACGGACTATGAAGACGCTCATCAAATTCAATTATTACAGGTGAATACGATGATTTTTCAATTAATGATAGTATTAGTAGCCTTATTAGTAACAGTTGCAAAACATCTTTAAGTCACTCACATTGGTCAGAAGCTCATGTAGATCCTGTGTTACACGATTTTACAGGACAAGAAGGATTGAAAGTAGATCTGGTGAAAAACTGTACAACATTTGAAGGTTTTTCAATTATTGTTTGATAATGATTTAAATGAAACATTGCACAAATTCCCGCGCAGAAATATTAATAATTACGCCTTTGTTTTCACTAATTTAAATTTGAAAAAGTAGAAGGACGTCACAATTGACTAAATGAAGTTTTCGGGATCGAAAGGTAGTTCCTAGGGATCCATTAAAATACATTTATCCGCAAGTACTTCAGGTTTGTTTATCTGTTCAGATAAAAAAAAGAAATTGGGGCTGCAGCAGAGAATCACAGGCGTCTCGGTGTTATTTTTTGGTCTATATGTAAAATTCTATTTCCATCGATACATTTCAAAGCTGTAAATTTGGTGGCTCTGTTCCGGATACCCCGTTCCTTTGTACAGTATTATTATGGTTTTACTCAAATATTCAGTGTTTCTAGCATCACTTGAGCCTCACTAGCTGCTCGCCTATTATAGTGGGTAACGCTCATCCTAGTTTGAACCATCATTTTAAGATACTTAGCGGCTGGCTTAATAAATATTGTTTCTTTACCGAATCGCTATAAAAATTGTCCTTTAGAATTATAATATTTGCAGTAAAGCAGTAGTCGTGTGACTGTTTCATACTATATTTTTACAGATGGTAAATCCTCATTCCCTTAGGATTCCTTTACTTCCAAATTTATTTAAAAATTATGAGTAACCAAGGCTACGTGATACAAACTGTTTTCATAGCTATAATGATGCTGCAGTTATACTTATTCCATATTATGTTGGGTGTAACGGACGTCGCATTAGTATGGCTGGCGACGACGATCACGTGCGGGCTGGGGCACGTGATTCCCGGGGTGGGAATATCTTTAAAAGCAGGTCCTTTCGATTTAGAGCGTTTGATTTTAAATTAGTAGTTATGGTAATCAATATGATACTTTGTTTTAAGTAACCTTCAAGTTTGTTTATCTGTTCACGCGAAAAAAGAAATAACCAGGCAGCCAGCGGAAAATCATAGGCGTCTCGATGTTATTTTTTGGTATTCATGTAAAACTCTATTTCCATCCTTATATTTTGAAGCCCTATATTTAGTGACTGCCTGCCCGCTACCTCATTTCTTTTCACTTTATTATTATGGTTATTCTCAAATATTCAGCGTTTCTAGCATGTTGGTTTCTAGGATCACTTCAGCCTCGTCAGCTGCTCGCCTAATATTGACGGCGAAGCTCATCCTAATTTGGAACTTCATTCCAAGATATCTGGCGGCTGGCTTTGTGAATATAGTTTCTTTGCCGACTCGCAACAGAAAGGTAAGCCAAGGCACCTTGATATAAACTATTTTGACAGGTCTCCATAAAAGCAGGGCTTTTCGGATTAGAGGGCGTGATTCTATATTAATTTCCAAATTATATTTCTGGTAAATACGCAATTTTGAAACTTTAACACCAGTAGTACTTCGCAGCACTTCCCCTTACTAGGTGTAAAAGAAAATAAAAATTGTCCTTTAGAATTATAATATTTGCAGTAAAGCAGTAGTCGTTTGACTGTTTCATACTATATTTTTGCAGATGGTAAATCCTCATTCCCTTAGGATTCTGAAATGATTTTTATTAAATTTTACTCGAATTACGCTATTAATTACTCCATTATTGTGCTTTTTTACAGGTAATGCGCGAATGGTTGCCAACGGGAGTTCTTAGTATTCTTTACTATCAAAATAAATGATTATTTTAACTAGTGCGTTAAAAAAAATTAGTCCACGGATATTCTAAATTCCGACCAGACTAGTAATGCGATCTACAGTTTTGCGATTGTTTATATTTTAAACTGTGTCCTGTGTCCAGTGTAATGAAGAGAAAGCAGGAAGCACATCGAAGGATATGTAACTGCAACAGATTGTTACATATCCCAACCTACAGCAATAAAGGTAGGCTGGGGAATTATAGTGGTCCATGTTCATGTTGATTCTGTATTCTCCGTAATAGGATTGCTATAAAAATCTCAGAATAAAATGAGCTTGGTTTCAATAAATTGAGAATAATTATAATTCCTTCAAATTATGTCATGTCTCATCAGGCATAGGTGCTGCATAAATTCTATAATATTACTTATACCATTTTAAACATTGAATATTTGATACTAATGAAAATGCGAGATATTTCTTGTAATATTGTGTTTCGCAAAAATCTTCATTCTTGAAAATTCTTAGCCTTTTTGCAATTTACTTTTCCATTCAAAATAGTTTCATTAATAAAATCGTTCAAATACATAAATCAGTTTTAAATAATTTATGTCAACAATGATATGTTGCATGATACTGTATTGGAGTTAATAATTGGAATTATAATTATTTCATTAAACATTTATATGGCCACTATTAATATCCTTCTTCGGAACTTCCAGACCAGGTAGAGCAGAGTGGGTGAGTGAATTCTTAACATGTTTATTATTCCAAGCTTTGGTTGTGTATATGTATGTGTATTTCTCCTACAAAATAAAAAGAAAAATCTGGTGTGAAAGCATCAACAACTTTCGCTTTCTCCAGTTTTCACAATTATACCAAATCGACAAAATTTATAGTTAGTGTACCAAATTTGATGAACTTCCTTGGAGATAATTGAAAACTGATTTATATGTTCAGTAAAACCGCACTTGCAGTTTGCTCATTTTCTTCAGTAAAAACGCACTCCTGGTCATCCGAATTTTTTAAAACTCATAATTTCAACAACACATTTAATTTTAATTAATATTATTTAGATGAAAGAATTGTATAGTAAACTGATATAGCACTTTAGAGGAAATCCCCTGCTCTTAATGAACCTTTCTAGAGATATTTTTTAAATAAAAGTTGTAGATTTGTTGTATGTGTATTTGATATAATTAGTATGAAGAAAATTGTCCAACCCATTTTTGAAAATGCTACAATGCTAATAATACCAAAAAACGTAAAAATATTATACAGGAGAAACGCACTTCTGGTCTTCCAATTTTTTTCAAACACGGAATTTTAACTACAAATTTAATTCTAATTAACCCGTTCGATACCGGCGTCAATATTCTTGTTTCTGTGTCCAGCGTCGCAAATCTGCGTTGCATGTTCTTTATCACTTAATGATTATCAAAAGGAACAAATTTTGTCACGAACAGAATAGTTGATTAAAAAACAATGAAATGATGTAAAAATGTTCGTGGTGTGGAGATCATTTTATTAAAATTTACACCCATTATGTAGGTTACTGACCTAGCCGGATCATCTATTTTATTTTAGATATATAGTTGAATTCACTTTGTTTATATTAAGTTAATCTTTTAATGTTTTGTCAACGTTCTTGCATATTTCTTGTTTTGGTTTGTACCAGTGTTTGTCTAGGGGGTTTAATTAACATGAATACATTATTTAATTTTTAATCTGTTCCAATCAATGAGGTTCAGTATTGTTGGTCAGCTTCGGAGAGTGTCAGTTCCAGCAAGTTTTGGAAGTGAAAATGTTATTGATTTCAAGTGTTAATTAGTATTTTATTTCAAGTGTCGTTCGGAGAGTGTCAGCAAGTGTTGGAAGTGAAACTGTTATTGATTTCAAGTGTTAATTAGTATTTTATTTCAAGTGTCGTTAGAACATTTTTTTCGTGTTTAGCATCAAATGATAAATATTCGCAAGAAATTCCAGACGAGGAAAAGACGTATTATTTATTCGATTGAAGAAGATACAACTTGTAAGGTAAGTACACCCAAATGATATAGGTTGCTATTCTTTGACGGACTATGAAGACGCTCATCAAATTCAATTATTACAGGTGAATACGATGATTTTTCAATTAATGATAGTATTAGTAGCCTTATTAGTAACAGTTGCAAAACATCTTTAAGTCACTCACATTGGTCAGAAGTTCATGTAGATCCTGTGTTACACGATTTTACAGGACAAGAAGGATTGAAAGTAGATCTGGTGAAAAACTGTACAACATTTGAAGGTTTTTCAATTATTGTTTGATAATGATTTAAATGAAACATTGCACAAATTCCCGCGCAGAAATATTAATAATTACGCCTTTGTTTTCACTAATTTAAATTTGAAAAAGTAGAAGGACGTCACAATTGACTAAATGAAGTTTTCGGGATCGAAAGGTAGTTCCTAGGGATCCATTAAAATACATTTATCCGCAAGTACTTCAGGTTTGTTTATCTGTTCAGATAAAAAAAAGAAATTGGGACTGCAGCAGAGAATCACAGGCGTCTCGGTGTTATTTTTTGGTCTATATGTAAAATTCTATTTCCATCGATACATTTCAAAGCTGTAAATTTGGTGGCTCTGTTCCGGATACCCCGTTCCTTTGTACAGTATTATTATGGTTTTACTCAAATATTCAGTGTTTCTAGCATCCCTTGAGCCTCACTAGCTGCTCGCCTATTATAGTGGGTAACGCTCATCCTAGTTTGAACCATCATTTTAAGATACTTAGCGGCTGGCTTAATAAATATTGTTTCTTTACCGAATCGCTATAAAAATTGTCCTTTAGAATTATAATATTTGCAGTAAAGCAGTAGTCGTGTGACTGTTTCATACTATATTTTTACAGATGGTAAATCCTCATTCCCTTAGGATTCCTTTACTTCCAAATTTATTTAAAAATTATGAGTAACCAAGGCTACGTGATACAAACTGTTTTCATAGCTATAATGATGCTGCAGTTATACTTATTCCATATTATGTTGGGTGTAACGGACGTCGCATTAGTATGGCTGGCGACGACGATCACGTGCGGGCTGGGGCACGTGATTCCCGGGGTGGGAATATCTTTAAAAGCAGGTCCTTTCGATTTAGAGCGTTTGATTTTAAATTAGTAGTTATGGTAATCAATATGATACTTTGTTTTAAGTAACCTTCAAGTTTGTTTATCTGTTCACGCGAAAAAAGAAATAACGAGGCAGCCAGCGGAAAATCATAGGCGTCTCGATGTTATTTTTTGGTATTCATGTAAAACTCTATTTCCATCCTTATATTTTGAAGCCCTATATTTAGTGACTGCCTGCCCGCTACCTCATTTCTTTTCACTTTATTATTATGGTTATTCTCAAATATTCAGCGTTTCTAGCATGTTGGTTTCTAGCATCACTTCAGCCTCGTCAGCTGCTCGCCTAATATTGACGGCGAAGCTCATCCTAATTTGGAACTTCATTCCAAGATATCTGGCGGCTGGCTTTGTGAATATAGTTTCTTTGCCGACTCGCAACAGAAAGGTAAGCCAAGGCACCTTGATATAAACTATTTTGACAGGTCTCCATAAAAGCAGGGCTTTTCGGATTAGAGGGCGTGATTCTATATTAATTTCCAAATTATATTTCTGGTAAATACGCAATTTTGAAACTTTAACACCAGTAGTACTTCGCAGCACTTCCCCTTACTAGGTGTAAAAGAAAATAAAAATTGTCCTTTAGAATTATTATATTTGCAGTAAAGCAGTAGTCGTTTGACTGTTTCATACTATGTTTTTGCAGATGGTAAATCCTCATTCCCTTAGGATTCTGAAATGATTTTTATTAAATTTTACTCGAATTACGCTATTAATTACTCCATTATTGTGCTTTTTTACAGGTAATGCGCGAATGGTTGCCAACGGGAGTTCTTAGTATTCTTTACTATCAAAATAAATGATTATTTTAACTAGTGCGTTAAAAAAAATTAGTCCACGGATATTCTAAATTCCGACCAGACTAGTAATGCGATCTACAGTTTTGCGATTGTTTATATTTTAAACTGTGTCCTGTGTCCAGTGTAATGAAGAGAAAGCAGGAAGCACATCGAAGGATATGTAACTGCAACAGATTGTTACATATCCCAACCTACAGCAATAAAGGTAGGCTGGGGAATTATAGTGGTCCATGTTCATGTTGATTCTGTATTCTCCGTAATAGGATTGCCATAAAAATCTCAGAATAAAATGAGCTTGGTTTCAATAAATTGAGAATAATTATAATTCCTTCAAATTATGTCATGTCTCATCAGGCATAGGTGCTGCATAAATTCTATAATATTACTTATACCATTTTAAACATTGAATATTTGATACTAATGAAAATGCGAGATATTTCTTGTAATATTGTGTTTCGCAAAAATCTTCATTCTTGAAAATTCTTAGCCTTTTTGCAATTTACTTTTCCATTCAAAATAGTTTCATTAATAAAATCGTCAAATACATAAATCAGTTTTAAATAATTTATGTCAACAATGATATGTTGCATGATACTGTATTGGAGTTAATAATTGGAATTATAATTATTTCATTAAACATTTATATGGCCACTATTAATATCCTTCTTCGGAACTTCCAGACCAGGTAGAGCAGAGTGGGTGAGTGAATTCTTAACATGTTTATTATTCCAAGTTTTGGTTGTGTATATGTATGTGTATTTCTCCTACAAAATAAAAAGAAAAATCTGGTGTGAAAGCATCAACAACTTTCGCTTTCTCCAGTTTTCACAATTATACCAAATCGACAAAATTTATAGTTAGTGTACCAAATTTGATGAACTTCCTTGGAGATAATTGAAAACTGATTTATATGTTCAGTAAAACCGCACTTGCAGTTTGCTCATTTTCTTCAGTAAAAACGCACTCCTGGTCATCCGAATTTTTTAAAACTCATAATTTCAACAACACATTTAATTTTAATTAATATTATTTAGATGAAAGAATTGTATAGTAAACTGATATAGCACTTTAGAGGAAATCCCCTGCCCTTAATGAACCTTTCTAGAGATATTTTTTAAATAAAAGTTGTAGATTTGTTGTATGTGTATTTGATATAATTAGTATGAAGAAAATTGTCCAACCCATTTTTGAAAATGCTACAATGCTAATAATACCAAAAAACGTAAAAATATTATACAGGAGAAACGCACTTCTGGTCTTCCAATTTTTTTCAAACACGGAATTTTAACTACAAATTTAATTCTAATTACCCCGTTCGATACCGGCGTCAATATTCTTGTTTCTGTGTCCAGCGTCGCAAATCTGCGTTGCATGTTCTTTATCACTTAATGATTATCAAAAGGAACAAATTTTGTCACGAACAGAATAGTTGATTAAAAAACAATGAAATGATGTAAAAATGTTCGTGGTGTGGAGATCATTTTATTAAAATTTACACCCATTATGTAGGTTACTGACCTAGCCGGATCATCTATTTTATTTTAGATATATAGTTGAATTCACTTTGTTTATATTATGTTAATCTTTTAATGTTTTGTCAACGTTCTTGCATATTTCTTGTTTTGGTTTGTACCAGTGTTTGTCTAGGGGGTTTAATTAACATGAATACATTATTTAATTTTTAATCTGTTCCAATCAATGAGGTTCAGTATTGTTGGTCAGCTTCGGAGAGTGTCAGTTCCAGCAAGTTTTGGAAGTGAAAATGTTATTGATTTCAAGTGTTAATTAGTATTTTATTTCAAGTGTCGTTCGGAGAGTGTCAGCAAGTGTTGGAAGTGAAAATGTTATTGATTTCAAGTGTTAATTAGTATTATATTTCAAGTGTCGTTAGAACATTATTTTCGTGTTTAGCATCAAATGATAAATATCCGCAAGAAATTCCAGACGAGGAAAAGACGTATTATTTATTCGATTGAAGAAGATACAACTTGTAAGGTAAGTACACCAAATGATATAGGTTGCTATTTTTTGACGGACTATGAAGACGCTCATCAAATTCAATTATTACAGGTGAATACGATGATTTTTCAATTAATGATAGTATTAGTAGCCTTATTAGTAACAGTTGCAAAACATCTTTAAGTCACTCACAATGGTCAGAAGCTCATGTAGATCCTGTGTTACACGATTTTACAGGACAAGAAGGATTGAAAATAGATCTGGTGAAAAACTGTACAACATTTGAAGGTTTTTCAATTATTGTTTGATAATGATTTAAATGAAACATTGCACAAATTCCCGCGCAGAAATATTAATAATTACGCCTTTGTTTTCACTAATTTACATTTGAAAAAGTAGAAGGACGTCACAATTGACTAAATGAAGTTTTCGGGATGGAACGGAAGTTCCTAGGGATCCATTAAAATACATTTAACCGCAAGTACTTCAGGTTTGTTTATCTGTTCAGATAAAAAAAAGAAATTGGGGCTGCAGCAGAGAATCACAGGTGTCTCGGTGTTATTTTTTGGTCTATATGTAAAATTCTATTTTCGTCGATACATTTCAAAGCTGTAAATTTGGTGGCTCTGTTCCGGATACCCCGTTCCTTTGTACAGTATTATTATGGTTTTACTCAAATATTCAGTGTTTCTAGCATCACTTGAGCCTCACTAGCTGCTCGCCTATTATAGTGGGTAACGCTCATCCTAGTTTGAACCAACATTTTAAGATACTTAGCGGCTGGCTTAATAAATATAGTTTCTTTACGGAATCGCAATAAAAATTGTCCTTTAGAATTATATTTGCAGTAAAGCAGTAGTCGTGTGACTGTTTCATACTATATTTTTACAGATGGTAAATCCTCATTCCCTTAGGATTCCTTTGCTTCCAAATTTATTTAAAAATTATGAGTAAGCCAAGGCTACGTGATACAAACTGTTTTCATAGCTATAATGATGCTGCAGTTATACTTATTCCATATTATGTTGGGTGTAACGGACGTCGCATTAGTATGGCTGGCGACGACGATCACGTGCGGGCTGGGGCACGTGATTCCCGGGGTGGGAATATCTTTAAAAGCAGGTCCGTTCGATTTAGAGCGTTTGATTTTAAATTAGTAGTTATGGTAATCAATATGATACTTTGTTTTAAGTAACCTTCAAGTTTGTTTATCTGTTCACGCGAAAAAAGAAATAACGAGGCAGCCAGCGGAAAATCATAGGCGTCTCGATGTTATTTTTTGGTATTCATGTAAACTCTATTTCCATCCTTATATTTTGAAGCCCTATATTTAGTGACTGCCTGCCCGCTACCTCATTTCTTTTCACTTTATTATTATGGTTATTCTCAAATATTCAGCGTTTCTAGCATGTTGGTTTCTAGCATCACTTCAGCCTCGTCAGCTGCTCGCCTAATATTGACGGCGAAGCTCATCCTAATTTGGAACTTCATTCCAAGATATCTGGCGGCTGGCTTTGTGAATATAGTTTCTTTGCCGACTCGCAACAGAAAGGTAAGCCAAGGCACCTTGATAAAAACTATGTTGACAGGTCTCCATATAAGCAGGGCTTTTCGGATTAGAGGGCGTGATTCTATATTAATTTCCAAATTAAATTTCTGGTAAATACGCAATTTTGAAACTTTAACACCAGTAGTACTTCGCATCACTTCCCCTTACTAGGTGTAAAAGAAAATAAAAATTGTCCTTTAGAATTATAATATTTGCAATAACGCAGTAGTCGTTTGACTGTATCATACTATATTTTTGCAGATGGTAAATCCTCATTCTCTTAGGATTCTGAAATGATTTTTATTAAATTTTACACGAATTACGCTATTAATTACTCCATTATTGTTCTTTTTTACAGGTAATGCGGGAATGGTTGCCAACGGGAGTTCTCAGTATTCTTTATTATCAAAATAAATGATTATTTTAACTAGTGCGTTAAAAAAAATTAGTCCACGGATATTCTAAATTCCGACCAGACTAGTAATGCGATCTACAGTTTTGCGATTGTTAATATTTTAAACTGTGTCCTGTGTCCAGTGTAATGAAGAGAAAGCAGGGAGCATATCGAATGATATGTAACTGCAACAGATTGTTACATATCCCAACCTACAGCAATAAAGGTAGGCTGGGGAATTATAGTGGTCCATGTTCATGTTGATTCTGTATTCTCCGTAATAGGATTGCCATAAAAATCTCAGAATAAAATGAGCTTGGTTTCAATAAATTGAGAATAATTATAATTCCTTCAAATTATGTCATGTCCCATCATGCATGGGTGCTGCATAAATTCTATAATATTACTTATACCATTTTAAACATTGAATATTTGATACTAATGAAAATGCGACATATTTCTTGTAATATTGTGTTTCGCAAAAATCTACATTCTTGAAAATTCTTAGCCTTTTTGCAATTTACTTTTCCATTCAAAATAGTTTCATTAATAAAATCGTCAAATACATAAATCAGTTTTATATAATTTATGTCAACAATGATATGTTGCATGATACTGTATTGGAGTTAATAATTGGAATTATAATTATTTCATTAAACATTTATATGGCCACTATTAATATCCTTCTTCGGAACTTCCAGACCAGGTAGAGCAGAGTGGGTGAGTGAATTCTTAACATGTTTATTATTCCAAGCTTTGGTTGTGTATATGTATGTGTATTTCTCCTACAAAATAAAAAGAAAAAGCTGGTGTGAAAGCATCAACAACTTTCGCTTTCTCCAGTTTTCACAATTAGACCAAATCGACAAAATTTATAGTTAGTGTACCAAATTTGATGAACTTCCTTGGAGATAATTGAAAACTGATTTATATGTTCAGTAAAACCGCACTTGCAGTTTGCTCATTTTCTTCAGTAAAAACGCACTCCTGGTCATCCGAATTTTTTAAAACTCATAATTTCAACAACACATTTAATTTTAATTAATATTATTTAGATGATAGAATTGTATAGTAAACTGATATAGCACTTTAGAGGAAATCCCCTGCCCTTAATGAACCTTTCTAGAGATATTTTTTAAATAAAGTTGTAGATTTCTTGTATGTGTATTTGATATAATTAGTATGAAGAAAATTGTCCAACCCATTTTTGAAAATGCTACAATGCTAATAATACCAAAAAACTTAAAAATATTATACAGTAGAAACGCACTTCTGGTCTTCCAATTTTTTTCAAACACGGAATTTTAACTACAAATTTAATTCTAATTAACCCGTTCGATACCGGCGTCAATATTCTTGTTTCTGTGTCCAGCGTCGCAAATCTGCGTTGCATGTTCTTTATCACTTAATGATTATCAAAAGGAACAAATTTTGTCACGAACAGAATAGTTGATTAAAAAACAATGAAATGATGTAAAAATTTTCGTGGTGTGGAGATCATTTTATTAAAATTTACACCCATTATGTAGGTTACTGACCTAGCCGGATCATCTATTTTATTTTAGATATATAGTTGAATTCACTTTGTTTATATTAAGTTAATCTTTTAATGTTTTGTCAACGTTCTTGCATATTTCTTGTTTTGGTTTGTACCAGTGTTTGTCTAGGGGGTTTAATTAACATGAATACATTATTTAATTTTTAATCTTTTCCAATCAATGAGGTTCAGTATTGTTGGTCAGCTTCGGAGAGTGTCAGTTCCAGCAAGTGTTGGAAGTGAAAATGTTATTGATTTCAAGTGTTAATTAGTATTTTATTTCAAGTGTCGTTCGGAGAGTGTCAGCAAGTGTTGGAAGTGAAACTGTTATTGATTTCAAGTGTTAATTAGTATTTTATTTCAAGTGTCGTTAGAACATTTTTTTCGTGTTTAGCATCAAATGATAAATATTCGCAAGAAATTCCAGACGAGGAAAAGACGTATTATTTATTCGATTGAAGAAGATACAACTTGTAAGGTAAGTACACCACATGATATAGGTTGCTATTCTTTGACGGACTATGAAGACGCTCATCAAATTCAATTATTACTGGTGAAGACGATGATTTTTCAATTGATGATAGTATTAGTAGCCTTATTAGTAACAGTTGCAAAACATCTGTAAGTCACTCACATTAGTAAGAAGCTCATGTAGATCCTGTGTTACACGATTCTACAGGACAAGAAGGATTAAAAGTAGATCTGGTGAAAAACTGTACAACTTTGAAGGTTTCAATTATTGTTGATAATGATTTAAATGAACATTGCCAAATTCCGCGCAGAAATTTAATAAGTTACGCTTGTTTTCACTAATTTTAAATTTGAAAAAGTAGAAGACGTCACAATTGACTCTAAATGACGTTTTCGGGATCGAAAGGTAGTTCCTAGGGATCCATTAAAATACATTTAACCGCAAGTACTTCAGGTTTGTTTCTCTGTTCAGATAAAAAAAAGAAATTGGGGCTGCAGCAGAGAATCACAGGTGTCTCGGTGTTATTTTTTGGTCTATATGTAAAATTCTATTTTCGTCGATACATTTCAAAGCTGTAAATTTGGTGGCTCTGTTCCGGATACCCCGTTCCTTTGTACAGTATTATTATGGTTTTACTCAAATATTCAGTGTTTCTAGCATCACTTGAGCCTCACTAGCTGCTCGCCTATTATAGTGGGTACCGCTCATCCTAGTTTGAACCATCATTTTAAGATACTTAGCGGCTGGCTTAATAAATATTGTTTCTTTACCGAATCGCTATAAAAATTGTCCTTTAGAATTATAATATTTGCAGTAAAGCAGTAGTCGTGTGACTGTTTCATACTATATTTTTACAGATGGTAAATCCTCATTCCCTTAGGATTCCTTTACTTCCAAATTTATTTAAAAATTATGAGTAACCAAGGCTACGTGATACAAACTGTTTTCATAGCTATAATGATGCTGCAGTTATACTTATTCCATATTTTGTTGGGTGTAACGGACGTCGCATTAGTATGGCTGGCGACGACGATCACGTGCGGGCTGGGGCACGTGATTCCCGGGGTGGGAATATCTTTAAAAGCAGGTCCTTTCGATTTAGAGCGTTTGATTTTAAATTAGTAGTTGTGGTAATCAATATGATACTTTGTTTTAAGTAACCTTCAAGTTTGTTTATCTGTTCACGCGAAAAAAAAGCAAATAACGATCGGCAGCCAGCGCCGAAATCATCGGCGTCTCGATGTTATTTTTTGGTATTCATGTAAAACTCTATTTCCATCCTTATATTTTGAAGCCCTATATTTAGTGACTGCCTGCCCGCTACCTCATTTCTTTTCACTTTATTATTATGGTTATTCTCAAATATTCAGCCTTTCTAGCATGTTGGTTTCTAGGATCACTTCAGCCTCGTCAGCTGCTCGCCTAATATTGACGGCGAAGCTCAACCTAATTTGGAACTTCATTCCAAGATATCTGGCGGCTGGCTTTGTGAATATAGTTTCTTTGCCGACTCGCAACAGAAAGGTAA
>JAAEAF010013623.1:0-108020 GCA_011037195.1 Triatoma infestans
AAGAACTAACAGACGCCAGTTTGCAACTGTTACGGCAAGAATGGACACGAACCATCAGTACAACGCAAGCAAAATGTTTTGTCAGCCCGGACCTGGACAAGTGCACTCACGTGTTCTTACGAGAAGAGGTTGACAGGAAGTCACTGACACTCCCTTATTCCGGACCGTACCTAGTGCTTAAACGGGATGACAAAACTGCTACGTTGCAGCTACCCGGCAGGGAAGATAGGATTTCGTTGGACCGACTTAAGCCAGCATACTTATTAGAGGAGAATCAACAGGATTCACAAGAACCTTCCACCGCCAACGAGGAGGAAAGCGAACAACGGTCAACTAGACCATCGAGGACCATCAGGCGGCCAGTACGCTTTACAACGTAGCGCTTCAATTAGGGCGGAGGCATGTTGGAACCCCAACTATATCTTCTTATAATTGAACAGCTACATGATTTTGTAAATAAATGTATTTTTTTTATGTATATATGTTCTGTATAAAAATAAAATAAAAAGAAAAGAGGCAAATAGCCCAAAATTTAAAAAGTCTTTTTCAAGACGAGGGAAGGCAGTGTAGTTCTTTGGTTGACACAGAGATAGCGGCACCGTCGCAACGCCAGAGCGCGACACGGTCGACTCTGCTTTATAAACGGCACAGTCGGCCGGGTCCGCAACAGTATTGGAAAAAATTTTAAAGAAGAAACAACTAACTATAGCAAGAAGGTTACTGCCTGGCCTTACTTACAAACTGATTGAAATCTCTGTAGCAGCCAAGAATTGCACTGGCCGGACCAACATAAATACATCACTTTTTTTTTGATAAACATTCGCTGGAGAGAGAAGAGAGTGCTGAAGACCGAGCCGCACTAGCACGACTACACCGGCTACAGAGGCAAGAGAATCGCTCACGCCACCACAGTTCGAGGTGGAGCAAGGAACAGGTCTAATTGGTACAGGGGTTTATCGGGGTGCTGGCCACACTGCCGGGGCTCCCAAAGGCCCTTTTCAGGGCATCTCATATCACTTTCTGTGGGTTGGCGTAGTGTTCTTATTAGAGCAGGCGCATAATTCACTTTTGCAAACATTGAACTCTCCAAATTCTTTTCAAGTTTTTCCTTTTGCTTCCAATACTTTTTCTTTGGCTTTCTTTCTTTGAATTTTTTATGCCTCGTGATTTTCTTGATTCCTTTCTTCCAGGTATTTCTTCCATAGATCCTTCTTCTTTCTCACTTTTTCTTTCACCTCTTGGGTCCACCATCTCGTCCTTTTAATCTTTCTACCACAATGCCAACTTTCCACCGCCAACTCGGCAGCGTTGAATTAACAACCGTTCTAAAAGTTTTTTCCAGGCTTCCTCTAGGTATGGTATATTGTCTTGTTCCTTCTTCTTCTGACTTACGTGCAAACTCTTCTTGTGCACATCTTCCACTTTTCAGGGCCACCCACTGTCTGGTTTACCCACGGGGCGCGCGTTAGTGATTCTGTGCCGACATATTTGTAGCCGGCCCTGTTCAGGGCCACCTAGTGGCGTGTGAACACTACTGCGGCTAAGAACATTGCTGTGCCTACAGAATTGTAGCCAGCCCTTTTCAGGACCACCAAACACGCACGCACTCGAGTGGTGAAAGGGATAATTTTGTATACTGGACTCTAGCCTTCGTCCACACAAGTAATACAATACCTCCCATATGTCTAAGCATCTCAGGGGATATCCCGTCATGTCCTGCCGATTTTCCTAACTTCATTTTTCCGAGAACATCCCACATCTCTTCCTTTCTATTGGATCGTCTTCTCCTTGCGCCTCCTCCTGTGTCCCAGTTCTTTGTTTTCCTATTTCCTGACCACTCTCATTTTGCTCATCTGGATCTGCTCCGTTTAACAATTCTTTAAAGTATTCTCTCCATTTATCTTGTGCATGTTTTCTTAGTATCATTCTGTCTTTCCCCTTTATGAACTTAATTGGGCATTCCTTATCCTTTCTCATATTTTTCAGTACCTTATAAAACAGTTTCTGATTCATCTTTGCTTCTTTTTCCATGAACTCTCCAAATTCTTTTCAAGTTTTTCCTTTTGCTTCCAATACTTTTTCTTTGTCTTTCTTTCTTTGAATTTTATATGCCTCGTGATTTTCTTGATTCCTTTCTTCCAGGTATTACTTCCAAAGGTCCTTCTTCTTTCTCACTTCTTCTTTCACCTCTTGGGTCTACCATCTCGTCCTTTTAATCTTTCTACCACACTTCACTTTTCCACACGCCAACTCTGCAGCGTTGATTACAACCGTCTTAAAGTTTTTCCATGCTTCCTCTAGATTATCGGTATATTGTCTTGTTCCTAATTTGTTCCTTTCTTCTTCTACTTTACTTGCAAACTCTTTCTGCACATCTTCACTTTTCAATTTAAATGATTTAATTTTCTCAGTTACTTTCTTTTTATGTCTTTTCCTTTGATCCTTTGGGTCAGGAACACTTATATTCGCTACCAATAGATAATGGTCACTTCCTATTTCGGGGCCTCTTTTAACTCTCGTATCTCTTATTCTGGGCAGTAAATTTCGTTTGCATATGATATAGTCTGTAATAGATTTTTTTCCTCTAGACGTTCTTCTCGAGTGATTTTGTGTATCATTTTGTGTGGGAACCTTGTGTTTAACAATGCTAATTCATTGGCCATACAGAATTGTAAAATACTTTTACCATTGTCGTTTCTAATACATTCTCCATAGGGGCTAACACCTTTTCAAGCCCCTCATTTTGGTTACCCACTCTTCCGTTCAGATCTCCTAAAATCATCACATTTCCATCTTCTTCGTCTACTACTTTCTGTAGTAGTTCAAATGCATCTTCGTTGGGTCCATATGTTGCTATCAGTGTCCACTTGCCCCCTGACGTAGTATCGCTAAGCTTTAGTACTGCGATTCTTTCGTTCACACACTTCCATTCTTCATTTTTGTCGTAATATCTTTATGCATCAAGAACGCTACTCCTGCTTTAGCTCTCTCTTTTGTTGAAACTCCAGAGTATATCATTATGAAGCCCTTTAGATGTCTACACAACCTGTACCCTTCTTTGTTTCCGCTAACGCTATTACTTGCACTGATGCCTTCTTCATTTATTCGACGAGCTCTAACTCTTTTCCGGCTAACCCTCTTACATTCCATGTTCCGAACTTAATTGTTCCGTGTCCTCGCCAAGTCTTAGCCCTATAAGAACTAGGGCTCCGGTAATCTTCTTTCTGCTACTTGTAATCTTTGTATTTCAGAGATATGGGGGATTGGCCCATACTTTCCTAGCGTAGTAGAGAGGCTGTCTCTTTAAGGTCTCTACGCATACCCTGTGAGACTTCAAAAATCTTTTAAAGATAGTGATCTCCTACTTCCTGAGACAGTCTGGTGTTCTGACCCGATCAGGTTGTCTCACTTCCCTCCTCCTTTCTCAACCGGGCTTGGGACCGGCTATGGCGGAGTTTTCCCTAAAATAATTTGTATAAATGAATAAAGTCTATTAAAATTATTGTTACTATCTAGTTTATTAATCAAGTATTTAATATTATTTTTTACGGCAAGTATTAATATATTATTAGTTTGAAGATTAAGCTGTAATGTTTGTATTTTTTGTTCAGCTTTCAGCAGATATCAATCTCATGCTATAGAAATATATAGTTTCTTTAGGCAAGAAATAAATAAATATTGAATGAAATTTCTCAAGAAATGTTTCAAGCAGATGGCCAGACATTTTAAGAGATTTTGAAGCTGCTTTCAAAAATATATCAAATACAATATTCAATCAAATACCAACAATGAAATCTGCCTGTAAATTTTATTGACAAGATTTAGATAAAAGTTCTGCAACTGTATGTTGGTAGTTACATATTAATGTTTATCAAAATAATGATTATATAGGATTGATTACTATTTGAATATTTCTTTTAATAGTCTTAAATTTCTCATTTAAACATTGTATCCAGATTATTACATACGATAATATTAATATTCGCAGCCCTCTATAGCTTCTAGCTGTAAAATAAATGTAAAAAATCTGAACCCTCTCCTGAAAAAGAAAGGAGGGAAGAATTTTTATGGAAAAATATCTTGGCAAACAATATGCCAAGAATTCTCTTAATAGCTTGCGAAAGAAATATAATGTAGAAATAAGATGAATAAATATTTGAATTTTATGAATATATATTATTATATTTATTTATTTCTAGTTTAAAAATGAAGTGTACGTTTTTTTTCTCAATTATAATATAGATCTAACTAATTTTTTAAGTTGTTTTATTTTCTCCATAAACACACGACGAATTTTATTAAATTTGGTTTAAAGTTTGACGATTACAATTTTGAAAACTGGAGTAAAAGAAACTTAAGTGAGTGTTTCACACCAGATTTTTTTTGTTTTCTAATTAATAAAGTAACTAATTAAAATTAGTATATTTGTAGTTATAAACATGGCCACCAGATAGCAACACCTACTGAGAAATCAATTTTATTTATGGTTGTATAGTTTGTCACTAGGTGTCACTACTTCCAAAGATTTTTTGGGAGTCCATTACGCTAACCACTTCCCGTCCCTTCAGAAACACGCACTTTATACTTATGGAAAAATTTGTTACATCAAAGGATGGCGCTGTGATCGGGTGGCAAAGTTTGGAACTACAATTCTGTATATCTAGAAGCTTACGCTTTCTAGCGGCAATTATTTAAACTACTACAAATTCTAGATTAAGTAAGTGCTGTTACCTGGCGGTTAATTCAGAAACCTTAATTTTATTGGTTTTAACTATTTTTCTTTTTTTATTTCAACTAAAAAGTAAAATTATATGTGTATTTTTTTTTATTGTTTTATAAGAATACAATCCTCATTTTTTGTATAAACTTCATCTACAACAATTACATTCTTAAAGCAGTTAGAAAAAAGAAAAATTTTATATTTGTTCCTTAGCTCTATCTTTTTTTATGTCTTTTATTAATGATGCAACTATTTGTTAAATGGGGCTAATTGTGACTCCAAAATTAATTAAGTTATTTTCTCTCTTATTAAGTAACATGTATTTATTATATTTAATACAGATTCAAAATATTCTTCCATATAATTGTGAAGGGTGTTCTATCCTGTGACTTAAATTGTCCTACAAATTGCCGTCACAACATTGCTACTGGATTGACAGAGAGCTTGCTATCATACAATGCAATCCTATCTTATTTAGGTAACTCTATAATCCTCACCTCCTTTATTTATCTGTAATATATATCCACTAACTTTATTTGCAAATAAATTATAAAATAAAGGAATGAAGGGTGCTTGTTTTATACCAGATTTCTTTTTCCTAATTCGCGGCAGTAGACTAAATAAATTTAGGGATGTCAAATCTAGACTATGAGGAAAAATGCAGACTTTGTCAACAGAGCATCATTTTGATTAGGAACATAATTTTTTTCTTGTACAACCTTTATTTGAATCTTATTTTTCGCATCATTTGTTTGTCTCAAAAGTTTTTCTTCGAGACTTGGTCAGTCATCAGTTATTTTAGTGATACTTTAGAGAAAAGCATATTACTTTTGTTCCCCCAGAAAAATGTGGCAAATAAAAGTGTTAAGAATTTATGTGTAAGATAGTGTTCAACGTTTAAAGAAAATCTTTGCAGTCAATTTCGAGAAAATCACGAAAAAGTAAAAAAAAAAAAAAAAAAAAATTCAGTAAATTCGCACTGTCGGATGGATTTTGCCGTCTGTATAACCCAGAAAGTAAATTCTGGCAAATTGAATTAATTAACTGGTTTTGAATCAACTGATATAGTTTGCAAAGTTAAGCCTTTGCACTTCTATGGCTATTGCAGCGCTCGTTCTAGCGGTTACGTCGCCTCGGACAAAAAGACAAATTGCCGCCCCTTTATATATACATATATACTACCGATCAGAAGTTTGGGATCAGTTAAAATATTTATTTATTTACTAAAATTCTTTAAAGAAAAATATAGTTACATTGTAATAAGAATTTTCCAGTAACGTGATTTATGCATAATACCTTCCCCATTTAAATGGCACCTTTTAAAATGACTATTTTATTAACATAGTATACCTCGAAGGATACCTTTATATGACCGGAACCCTTCTGCGGTTGTCCAGGAGCCTCATTCACGCTTCTATCAAGGAATGGTTAGAAGACCAGCATCTACGATGGTGGGAAAGAACGCCAGGGCAGAGGCAGGCTAAATTCTTTGTTAAGTTATTTACCTACATTTACCAGGGATCTACTGAGCCATAGTCGAAGAGATATAAGGTTAATAATGGGTCTCATTCCAGGCGGCTGAATAGGCATATACACCATTTACTACTAGCAGACAACGCGTTATGCATTATTTCTGCAGGGCCGAGGAGGAAACTCCGGCAAACGTCCTTTGTGTGTGTGTCGGCCTGGCAAAGACAAGGTTTCTTCAATTGGGGACTAGCAATCCCGAAGCCACGGGCTTCATGACGGAGCCACAATCAGGCTTTGCTAGGCCTGATCGCTGTCATACCCAGACTGAAGGATGTCTTACCGAGGGGATCCGCAATAGACCTCTCAATGAAGGACGCAATGGAATGAAGCGTGGCCCTCCCCCATCCAATCTAACATAATATTCACTTTGTTCTTTGAGAAATAGTTTACCTCTTGGTAAGTTCGTATCAAGTGCCCTAATTATCCAGATGTTCTGTGGCAGATACTGTACAGTGTGTGGAGTAATATTGAATTCGAAACAATCAATAAATTGATTGAGAGAATGCCTAGAATTATAAGAGAAGTAATTAAGCGGAGAGGTGGTCCCTTTGATTAAAAAGCCGTTTAGTCGAAATTTATTTTTGGGAAAGATTTACATTTTGTAATGAATTTTTTATCGCTTATATTATTGTATATAAATTAAATATAACATTTTTGAATTACTGACATTTTTTTCAATCATAACAAATCATTAAATTAACAAAAATAAATATAATACATTTTTATTCTAGGTGGTCTAAATTTTTACCAGCAGTGTTTATATATATGTATATATAAGCAAGTCTATGCATGTTCAAACGCAAGCTGAAGCAGCATTCTGTTTGCGCGCTAAAGCTATTCTGTTCAGAGAAGTATAATATGCTTGTTCAAACATCGTCCTTTACAAATTCTGCGATAATTTTTCAATAATAGTGTAAATATTTTTAGCTTTAAGACATAAACAATATAATACGCTACGCAATATAAATTTTTAGCGAACAAAAAATCGATTAGTGAAATTTGAGAATTTAACACAAAAATATTTTTCCCACAATAACGGCCAAAATGGCGCCCCGGACAATTGTCCGGGTTGCCCGCCCCTAGAGCGGGCCCTGTTTCCATGTTATTTTTTTAACATAATTGCTAAAAACTTAAATTAAAAACCTACATTATTATTGTCTCCCGGATTGTAGAGACTTCTAGTGGCGTTTTTTGTAAACATAAAATATAATTAGCATTCCCGGGAAGTATTCGCATTAAAATCGTTGAATTCCCGCATCTAGAGCCAGTTCTTGCAGCAACTATATGGTTTCTCAGTTCTCGGTAGGTGCTATTACCTTGCGGCAACTATTTGTACTATTTTTATAATGAAAATTTTTGTTTACTTTCCTTAAATAAAATTTTATTTGTTTAAAAATGTATTTATTGAAATAAGAATACATATATAAAATGTACAATAATTGCTACTTTCAATATTCAATCTTGATTATAGAGTTGTTTTTTTTTTTACAATTACATCAGTTCTCATCATTAAAAATTTCAATTTTTATATTTTTTGAAATATTAAAAAAGGTAGGACACAAAGTACAGCATTAATGATTTTTAATAATATAATTCCAAAATATTTCTACAAAAAGTGGTCAATTTTATATTATTTTCAGATCAGCAGAGACAATTTCTCTAAGAAGGCATTTTCCCAAGTTACTATACTAAATTAATTTAAACAAATTCAAATGGTATCTTATGACAGAAGCAACATGCGCAGAATACGTTCTTACATTTTGCATCCAAAATTGAATATGAGATTCAATCATATGTTTCAATACATTCAATCTAATTATGTCATCTTTATATACAGCATATAAAAGGCATTATTTTTTTTTTTTTTAGACTAAATAAGCTTCTAGGCAAATGAAAGTTTTTTCTGAAATCTTGAAAATGTACTGCTCAAATTACTTTATTTTGTGACGAAAGGGTTTATATAGCTTGAAGGAATAATTCAAAAGTAGTTATAATTTTTGCACGATTTTTTTGAAGGAAAAAATGTCTGTAATTTATACTTCAAATGAAGGAATAAAATATAATCCATCCCATAAAGAACCCCAAACATACTAATATTTTACGACTGTGAACATATTTAAAAATATTCATAATTATTTTTTCATTGACTAATTGAATGAACAATTGTGGTGTACAATAGTAACCCATTTTGGTTGTAATCAGTCACCGCTCATTAGCTGAAGATGTTATAAGACTAGTTTCATCATGTGTTTATTTATTATAGAAGATATAATAGTGCGGAACTAGTGCAGCAGTGTTTGGTGACTGGAAAGATTTTTGTTTTGATGGTTCGGGGGAATTAAACTCTCTAGATTCAAGCTGAGTCATAGTTTTTACATAAAATTACTTCGAAACAATACAAGTTTACTGTATATACTTACTTTTTCCTCTATCTTAAAGTATAATTAGAACAAAATTTTGTAGAGTTAATATATTTCCGTAAAAGGTTGAACGTGTCTGGGTTTAATTCCAATCAATATTGGTAATGATGATCTTAAAATTATCAAAGGTACTAGTTTCATATCTTCAGCTTTTGTAAATGATTCTAATTCAGCTGATCTTAAGATTGTAGACAGAATTGTCTTTAATTCTAGCATTGCAAATTTCTGACCTGTGAATATAAATTTGTAGAATTAGTTTCTACCTGGTATACAGAATTTATAAAAAGCTTGATGTACTTGATATAAAAGTGTAGAAAAGGGAAAATAATCGACATATCAAGTACCATCGATAACGTCGAAGTATTTATTTAAAGTGAAGAGGGAATTTATTTATTCGCTTATAGGGATACACATTTAGCAAGTAGTTGGGTTTACAATAAAACATAGACATATTGGTAATTGGTGGTGGGTAGAGATAAAAGCAGGGTATTTCCGATAGAAAGGATGTACGTGAGAAACTTATATCAGGTGAAAGAGGGAACTAACTTGTCAAGTCCAATGGAAACCTCCAAGAGATTGAAAAAAGGAGTATTCTGCCTCCCCTAAAAGGAAATTTGTTTGTTGAGCAGGATGGTTTTTATCGGGCAGTCTTTTAAAATAACTGTGTACAGTTTTGGAAGAAGAGGGGGTTTATTGAATGAGAGGTACAAAGAAGAAGTGAATAAAACTGCAAGGAAGTGAAAATGCTTCATGTAGTACTGTTGAAAGAGCAGAAAAAAAGGGAATTTTTATTTGAGGGCATACTCCTATGGAGCTGGGAGAGTTAAACCACTGCTGAGAGCTGTACGGAAGTATTAGACATGGAGTACTGGAGCAGGTGCTTGCTCAAGACTAGGTTGGATAAAATGAGGAATATCGATATAAGGGAAGAGGTGGACCCTAAGGAGACAATAGAAGAGAGGACTATAACAAAGAAATTTGCATAATACAGGCATCTTAGAAGAATGCCGCAAGGAAGGAGGCCACAAAAGGTGGAAAAAATAGAACGTAAGAAATGAGAGAAGACTGAGGATGTACAGCTGGAAGGGGGCAGAGACTCCCATTTGAGATGGTTGGATAGAGAAGTTTTAAGGCAAGGAGTGATCTGACGACAACCTTATACAGGGAGGAGATTTAGTCTAGCAAGAAGAATGATGATGCGATTGAGATAACTACCATCAATGCTGGAAGGGCGCTAAGGCACGGAGCCTGTCAAGATAAGGGAAGTTTGGAGACAAGGAGAGAACAGATCTGATGGCATCTCAGCACTAGGCAAAATCGATAAAATTAAAAGTAATTTTCTATAATATTTAACTTATTACTTTAAGATGATAAATTTAAACGCAAACATTAAAGAATCTATCTATTAGATAATTTTTAATTGTTTGAAATTCTGTATTTTATTTTAAACTTGTTGCCTAAGAATTAACTTACCAATGCAATTTCGAGGCCCAGCACTAAATGGTATAAAAGCATAAGGATGTCTATCTTTAGAATTGTTCGGATTAAATCGTTCTGGATCAAATTTTTCAGGTTCAGGATAAGTTTGAGCATCTCTGTGTAATAGATAAGGTATTAAAAGCACATTTGTTGAAGCTGGAATTATCAGGTCATCCTCTGGAAAAAAAATAAATTAAAGTTGTATGTGATTGATAATGCAGAAATGAATCATCCAAGTTTTAAATAATTTTATTTTACATTTTTTTAATTTATGAATTTTGCATAAATAAAACTTAAATATACCAAGATATAAGTCCTGGGTTAGTTGACGAGATATAATAGGCACGCTAGGATACATTCTTAAAGTTTCCTTAATGACATTTTCTAGATAAGTCATTTGTTGAAGATCTTTCAAGTTAGGTGGGCGATCACTGGTACCAAAAATGGTTTGCAATTCTCTTACGACTTTTTCCTTAAAAAAAAATCATATTTAATGATTAAATACAATTCTATTATTATAATGTTATGAGTAAATTTTGTAAGAGGTGGATTTTGATTTTCATGCGGATATTACAACTTACTTGCTGTAAGAAGTAAGTAATTGCAATTAGACTTTTGAAATTGATTTCTCACGGTAAACACATATTTGAGGTTCTCTGCGCACAAGCGAATGGTGAGTGTGTGTCTGTGAGTGTATGAGCATAACTCCAAAAAAAAAAAAAAAAAGATCACAAGATGACTTTTTATTCCGTTTCACTAGGGAATCCGATTGAAAGTACTGGGAAAATTCCTTAAGGAAAACATCATTTTTATTGAATAACTTTTCCATCTTTTGAACAGTTTTATCGAAAACTTTATTCTAGGGGAAAATTTATTTTACATATGTATTAATCTTTTTTTGCTATGACGCAATGTTACCCTCTAAAATGCTAATTTGAAATTATCCTAACAATTTAATAATGAGCAAGATTAAATATTTCCAAACAAAAAAATACTCATTTTTAGGCAAATCGATTAACTGAAAATTCTTTATAAATGGGTTACGTGTTTGAGCGAGTTTGTTTAAGACTAAAACTACCAAACTTGATAGATGGATTCCTTGGACCAAAAGAGGAAAACAATTCTAGAAATCTGATCAGAAACCTCCAGATGCCCATGTTGCGATGTGTGTTTTCATATTTATTTAAAAACTATTACATTAATCAAATCAAATAACCAAACATTGAATTAAATCTAGCAAGATCTCGAGGATTTTCTTACATTATATTCTTTATAATTTTTCTATATTTACCTGTGTAATTTGTTTTTAGTTTTCCATTACCATTTTTGTTTTTGTTTGTTCTGTTAATGCTAGCTAGATTCTTATGTATATTTTTTCTTTATAGATAGCCCCTGAAGAAGACAAACAATGTTTGTCGAAACGTCGGGCCATTAATAAAAAACACTTTAAAAAATTTTTTTAGTGTTTTTCTTATGATATCCCCGGACGATCAGCCAACTAAGAGATACATCAGATCATTTCTAACGGCCAACAACTTCTACAATTGAATTATTTTCTGTATTTACTTTGAATAATTTAACACACCTGGATATCTTTATGCTGACCAAGGCAATTTAATCCAAACAATATAGCGGCAGATGTAGTATCATGGCCCTAAAAAAAAAAAAAAGTATGAAAATGTAGTAGTTATTATGAGATAAGTAGTTAATGATGCTATTCAGCAAAATAATTACTTCAAATATAAAAGTATCCACTTCTTCCCTGATATCCAAGTCACTTAGAATACCTGGTTGATTATACTGAACTTGCAACAAGCAATCTAAAAACGGTGTTCGCTTCTTATCTAAATATATATTTAATTCATCTGAATGAAAAGTAACATAAGGATTAACAAAATTTTCTTTAATTATTTTAGATTTAAATAGTTTCAGAAACTTATTGTAGCTATGAGATACCTTTATCCTTGTTTATCATATCTAAAAACATTCGTTTCCTTTCCTGTATCACCTATTGAAAACCAAAAAAAAATTGATATAAAAACGTGATGTGTTTACATAATTATTATTTATTAAACCATGATTTTAAAATATCGGAAATATGTGCTGTAAAATTTATAGGATTATGATGTGAAACAATGAAAGAGTGTTTAGGAAATTTGGATCTAATGGCCGGGCATTATTCTTATATTGCACACTCCCGGCCACCGTACCAAGCGCATAGTGCCAAAATCGGTGCCTATGGTTACTTAGCCTTGCCTACACAAAAGGCAAGTTTCCGACCCTGCCACAGGGAGGCGGACCTCTATATATATCCGTCTAATACTTCTTAATGCCGCTACTTCTCGAGCAAACTCAACAAAATCTTTGAAATTTATAGCACTTTTCGTCAATTTTTTACAATCTCCCGGTCTGTTCTCTCCCCTGCTTTTCAGCCTGAATTCCATATGGATTCTTGCCTCGTCGAGGAGAGGACACCAGAAGAGAACGTGGTGCACCGCGTCCCATTCACCGTATACACAATTCGGGGAATCTTTCAATCCCAGCTCATAGAGCTTTGAATTGGACACCCGCTGGCCCGTGAAATATTGTGTAACGGTTTGGGATAGCTCCAACCATCGAATCAACAGTGATTCTGTGATGCAGATTCGGAAAGAATCAACCACCTCATATGTGGTTCCCCCCTTTCTCTGCTTCATCCCATCGTCTCTGCCACTTCCCAATCTCATACTCTAGGATTTTTTCTTTACAAGGGCAGGAGGCATCTGACTGGACAACTGCTCACCATCAAGGACAATCATTCCCGTTTTCTTATGCTTATGAGTAATGGCCCTCATTTCTGCGAGGAGATCGGCCACCGGTAGGGATGTCGCATAGGCCCTAGATTAGGCCCGGATATTGGGAGATTAAATCAATAATTCTGAACCAAGTTCTATACACACATAAAATATATGTCCACTTTTGAGTTTGACCATTTACATATAACAATTTTAATAAATTCATTATTTTATAAATATACCTTTTTTTAATAGATGGAATTTCACAATAATAAACTGGTCATAATAAATAAAAAATAACAATAGTTTAGAAATAATTAAATTCAGATTTTATCAAATAACTCAAATATTGAAATATAATATCTACTATTAAATGTAAGTCAATTTAGTTCAATGCCAGACATAGATTATGAAATTTCTATTGTTTTATCTTCTAATTATTTCCTTAAATAAATAAATACAAATAAAATAGCTAAAAAGATAAAACCGCTGTATCAATTTATATTTAATTATATAACAAATATATGATTATTAATTATTGTTACTCCTCATAAAGAAAAGCAGGATAAACAGAAGTATTCCGTATAGAGTCAACTTTGGGGAATTGATTTCATCATTAATATACCTATATGTATTGATGGCCCTTAAGTTCGAATACAAAGTATTTTTAGCTTTTGATCAGAATAAAAAATGAATATGTGAACAAAATATCATAAAAACAAAACAATTTCAGGAAACTCAAATTTTATATTGTTTAGGCAGGTGATAACCTTGGGATCAGAAATGAAGATTTCGATTAATATCCGTCTACCACGCTATGTGACAGTATTATTATGTTATTTAGTTTGTTTTTTTTTTCGAAAACGGCCTTAAAAATTGTCCATAAACTTCGCATACTAACTGAACACAAAGTCCTACCATTTTTGCAAGAAAATTGTTTTTGGGAGTTCTTGGCCTAACTCTAATCATAAGTTAAGCCTAACTTTAAACTGTCAGTTTAATGCTATGTACAATTCCAGCAACCACTTAATATTTACTACAATTGCGTGTTAGCAAAAATCTTATGAAAATATATTATTTTACTAATACATTAAAAAATATTGTTTTTACTCTGATGGTCATTAAGAAGAAGTCTTTAACGAAAAGATATTTTTTGTTATAAAATTGTCATTAAATGAAGATAAGTAAATAAATAAACATTAAATTTTTAAAAATTACTCTAGACTGTGCTCTTGTGCAACAACCCATGAAGAATCTAGTATTTTCACTTGTAAGAAGTATACGCGTGTATGCCATCTTAACTCATAAAGAGAATATTGCAAAAAGTTCAAACTTGATATTTACTTTTAAGTACTATGATGGGATTCGATAATAAGATTTTGATAAAAATCGATCAACCCGAAGTAACATACAAAGGATTTTTTTTTTTTTGGCGAAAGGCTAAAAACTATTTTTTTAAACTCTGTTTACCGACTACTTAAATAAAGAGCTACAACTTTTTTAATAACATTTTTGCGGGAAAATTCTTTTAAGAGAAGTTTTTGGAGGAGGAAGGTTACGTTTTGTTCGAAAGTGTTATTTGAGTTTGTTGTATCATTCTATCATACATATAATATTAATTAATAATGTGATGCCAAAATTCCGAATTTGAAGAAAATCGATTTACCGGTTGTGCAACTTTACTTTGTTTCACACAATAGATATTTGTGTTACTGAATACATACATAAATGTTTTTGAGTTTTTCAAGCCTATTTTTTTTTTTTGTTTTAAACAAAGTATTTGTAAGCAAATACGACTTCATTCTTAAATCTGCACGTTCTAAACAATCTAATCTGTTGTTGTGGTTGGTTCCGCAGAGCTGAAAAGCATCAGAGATATTTTTCGCGAAAGCCTGCTTCTTTTTGTGGTCGGTTTGTGCAAATTGATTGTATCACTAAATTTACTCTGTGCAAGTCTATATTTATCACACTGTTTTGAAAAAGACATCCTGATGATCCGGTCGATAGCCACCAAAAAGAAGCAGACTATCACGGAAAATATCTCTGAATCTATTCTGTTCTTAATTTTTCGATTATATGGGATATCCACCATATTTATTCTTATGTTTGTAACAAGATTGTATTATGAGAACAATTGTTTATTCAACAAATATTCCAAATACCTTATTTGTGAAATTATATAGTCTATTTCGAGTCTTAAAGAAATCCCTTCCCGTAGGACTAATGCTAAACATAAAACTATTTCTTAACCATACACAGAGTTCTCTTCGAAGCATTAGCTCGCTTATTCTGAAAAGAAAAATAATTACAAAGTATACTTAAGAAGAACAATAAATAAATAACAATGAGAATAAACAATGAGTGATTTTCAGCTCCAGTGACGGAGTCATATGTCTAGATAAATTTTGCAATTGAAATTACTTTAAAAGTTTTAAATGTAAAGAAAATCCTCAAATCTTTCTTAATCAGAAATTTATTCCAGTCAAATTATGTAAATAAAAAAAATTTGAAAAAAAGAATTACATAATTATTTCTGCACCTAATTTTTTTTTGATAGGTTGGTTAAATTTAATTTTACCATAGAATTTTGGTTTTCTGATATAAAATAATTTCGAGAGCAATTCATCATAACATTATTATCACGATAAATAATGCTTCTTTTTTTTTTGTAGGAAAAGTTAAAGCTATTAAAACAGGATTTACAAATTTGTAGAAGGTTTAAACTAGGAGAATATTTTCAAATAAAAAAGAAAAAATTGCTTTCTATTTTCTTCAATGATTAATTGAAATGATGCTACTTTCTAAGAATAATGCAACTTTTTACTCCCTTAAGTTGTTGTAATTCTCATTTCTTCTTCTCCTATATTTTTCGACTGTGGACAAAGGAATAAAGTGGAAAAACTTAATTATTAGGCTCATACTTTTTCTCTATTTTTGCTCCTTTTTTTACTATTTCTTACTCCTAGTTTAAATAAAAAGAATTATATGCACCTTTTTATATCCTTCACATATTGATTTGCATCTTCAGTATCTTCATTCAGTGGGATTCCCATTGCTGTTTCTAAAGGAAAAAGTAAATAAATCATACATATAAGCTAATGATTAGAATCTTTGAAATAGTTATAATAAAGTATGGATTTCTGTAATTATGATTACGATCGATTAAATGACATTTATTTATTTTTTTAATATCTTAAATATTTTCCCAGAGTGTAAATTTAAGACAATTACAAATCTAATAGCTTTTGCATAAAAAATAGTAGCTTTTGTAGATATTAAAATAGATACAATACCTGAGAAGAAATACATAAGACGTTAGTCAAAATTCCAAGAAGGATTCTTCTAAAACTTGCGAGTCTTATCAATCATATTCTTAAATTCTAAAGGTTAGTTGATACCATAAAGATGAAGAAGAAAAGAATGCTCGATCTGGAGAAGGCAGCTGAGAAGACTGTAGGTGAACTATGCAACTAAGTATACGCATATTTGAGCCCCGCTTCTAGGGCCTGAACCTTTTTGTGGGGTCAGTGTTTCTTGGAAGAACTCAGGAAGGAGGAGGAGGCAAAGAGATCTCAACTTTGGAACTTGGCAGAGACCAAGATCTGCTTGGGAAATTATAACCAACGTAGATCGGAGGCCTCCATTGACCTGAGTAAGAACAAACTCCTCGTTCCTCACGGGGTATTGTCGACTCAGAGGACTCCTGACAAACTAGGTTTGAAAAGTGACAGCACATGCAGATTCTGTGGGGAGATAGTAGAAACTTCATTATATCTCCTAACAGACTGCGAGGCTGTCACCCAGAGAAGATTTAAGAACCTGGGAAGTTACCAGGTGGAGGAGGGGGGATAAACCCTCTCTAGAGCCCGTTAAATTATTAGGATTCGTTAGGGATGTTAAGCTGATGGAGGTGTTCACCTGGGACATCTGCTTGAGTGCTATGGGCAGCCTGCGGCACCCGGGGGGGCATAGCTCAATACTTAACTCGCAGTGCATTGGCCCCACCTCAAAAAAAATAAAAAAAAAAATAAAGGAGTTCTTATGGGGATAGTACTTTTTATTTAAAAAGGGCTACATGGATCTCAAAAATGAGATGACCGATTATATTTCTTATCATAATTCCAATAAACACACGCGATGCCACTATCTGTACTGATTTTTTGTTTGAAGTTTTTTTTTTTGTTTCAAGAAATAGAACAAGAGATACTCCATAGATAGATATTCCGTTACCATATTTGGTTAGTTCCATTTATTGCTGATAACGAGCCTATTATAGGTTATTGACCTGTGTACTAGAAACTTTTGAAATGGAATACTTTTTTAGAAATTAAAATTTTGTTAATATTGATAATTAAGGAAGCAAAAAAAATTCTAACTGGATTATCAAATGGGCCAGGCTATCGTTCAGCCAGGCTATCGTTCTGTAATGATATCAAATATCATAATGTCATGCTAATTTAATTTAAAATCAGGACGGCAAAAACTACGACTAGAAAAGCATACACTTTTATTTCCACTTACTGCAGTAAGTTATGTGACCGTAACCAATATGGTGGTTTAGAATATTAAGCACCAACTTTGACGAAAATGAAATTATCTTTTTGATCATGTCTTAATCTGGTCCCTATTCTGTTTCTTCTGTGAGTAATAGAATTAGTTTGAACTGCATAAGATGGAGGCTGTTTCTAATTTTCCTGTGACCTTCCCTGGTTTCGATACGTCCTTGATCCATACTCTTTCTCCGATGTTTACAGGGAGCAGAGGACGAGTTTTGTGAGTATCCCTATTAGAAACTTGTTTTCCGAGGGGCAGGCGTGGGATGAGATACTTCTGAATTATGGGAACCGTATCCCTTAGTCGTCGACCCATACTTAATTGAGCTGGAGTATATCCGTTTCCAATTTCCGCATTTCTGTAGGCAAGGATATCTAGATGATAGTCTTCTTTCGATTATATTCTTTACAATTTTTACTCCTGCCTCTGCTAATCCATTTGCTAGAGGATGCTTTGGGCTAATGGTTAGTAGTTCAAAGTCATATTTTTTTTTAGCAAAGTTGTTGAATTTTTGAGAACGCCAGAAGAGTTAGAATTGGATGTCCCGCAATCGCTCATTATTTTTGTAGGCATTTTTATTTGCTGACATTTTCTTGATTGTAGAGTCCATGGACAAGTTGTTGAGTTGTGACACTTCGGAATAGCGGGAGTATCTGTCAATCATGAGAAGAAACCATCTTCCTTTAGCCGTGAATAAGTCTACCGAAACACATCACTAAGGGTTATGAGGAAATTCTATTTGAAGGAGAGATTCCTTGTCATATGTTCTTGTAGTTGCGAACATTGGGGATATTGCATGACCAATGTTTTTATTTCCTTGGAAATTCTTGGCCACCAGACTGCAGTTTTCGCCCGAGAACAGTTATTCTCATGTAACCATTATGCATTGCATCAAGGACTCTTTTCCTTGAAGTTGGAAGTATCACCATTCGGTGATTTATTAGAAGGAGTTTCCCTTAAATTGAAAATGAGCATCATTTTTCGTAGTATCCCAAAAAGTTCTTGGGAATTAATGAGCGTTCTGGCCAGCTGCTATTCATAAATTTTCATGCCTTCGGGATCCAGCTGTTGTTCATCGCGAATTTGTTGCTATCATACATAACTCTGCTTCATTAGAAATTTTGTCATCTGGTTTCATACACCGTAATGTTGGGTTCCGTGATAAGAGATCCGCAGTAACTAATTTCTTCCCTGGCACATGTATAATGGTTTAGCTGTATCTCATCATTCGGTGACGAAATCTTAACAGGCGAGGAGATAAATTGTCTAGAGATATATTAGAGAATATTAACAGTTTGTGTCAGATTCTAGGACGAAGTCTAGTCAGATTATATAGTCTTCTAGTCGTTGGAAGCACCAAACCGCTGCGAGTTCTCCTTTTTCTATTTGAGAATAACGTTGCTCTGTTACCGTTAGCAACGTTGCTCCGGGATATGTAAGCAACTGGTGTGATTGTTCTGCTGTATTCTTGTAAGAGTGCTCCTCCCATCCTATAGGCAGAGACATCCGCTGTAACTATCGTTTTTAGTTTAGGATCTTATACTGCCAATATCGATGCAGAAGTCAGGGCTTCCTTCAGTTTTTTGAACGCTATTTCTTGATGAGGTCCCCAGACGAATTTCTTGTTTTCTTTCAAAAGTCATTAAGGGGGGTAAGAAGTTCCGTTCTTTTAGGTATAGCTTTTGCGAGAAAATTAGTCATTCCCAATAATGCCTGCACTTCCTTTGGATATTTTGGTGGTTCCAATTCCTGGAACAATATCTGGATGAATATGTATACCCTGTTCGTCAAGAAGATGGCCCAAAAATTCAATCCGCGTTTTTCTTATTTGCGTCTTTCTTTTGTTTAGTAGAGTCATTCCGATTTTTTCCAACTGCGATAATACGGCTTTGAGACGTGTATCATGTTCTTCTTCAGTTTCTACCAAAAACTAGAACATCGTCCATGAGGCAAATAATGTAAAGCAATATATGCAGAGATAATGTCCTGTTTATTACTTTTGTTTAAACTTTAATAACAATGGTAATAACGTATTGCTAATACATTCAGTTATACACACAGTACGTGGTCTATTTACACACATTCACGTTCCACTACTTAGCCAGCAACCTCTTGCAACCTTCTTTCAGTAACCCGCTCAATCCACTCATACAACAGTAACAATTTCCAAACAGATTCAGAAAATACCAATAATGTTTATTGCCACTTCATTAATAGTTTCAAACAATAGTACAAAAACGAATAGTAAGTATTTGAATAAGAATAATAAATTTTCAATTGTGTAATTTCATATTTTTATATACACACTTCATTTGACACATTTATTGTATAGTTTTTATCTTCTTGTTTGTTCTAAATATAGCCCTGATCAAAAACAAGAAGTTGGTCGAAACGTTGGTAACAAATAATTAATTATTTTTCACCCACCGATTCCTCATCAAAAGTATAAAAACAAGAAAATATAAATTATTTATATTTGCAATAAGTTTTAGAGAAAATTGATTTTAATGTGTTCTGTAGATAAAGTTTCCTAAATTACATTCCATATAATAATAAAGACAATTAAGTATTTAGTAAACATAACAAATCTGAAGACAATTTCATCAATTTGAACCGAATAAATTGCATGTAAACAAAGCTGTGTTAGTGTTTCATCTTTCTAATTAACCTTAAATATAATATAGTTTAAATGTATTTATATTTGTACTCACCACATAAAATATCTAGAGTACACTTAGCTACATATGATTGTATAGAGATGGGGTTTTTAGAACCTGCTAATAATAACTTCTTGGCCAGTTCAGTAGCATGTTTATGCATGATAGGTAGGCAGTCTTCTAAGATACGAAAGTGAAAAGTTGGTGTAAGAAGTTTCCTTCTATTCCGCCATTTCTCACCTATCATTTAAAGAGTAATAAAGTTTTTCTTATATTTTGGATAAATATATACAATAATATATTAGTATACATTATATAAATCATAAATTGTGTTCTGTTTAACAATACTGTCTAATTATACAGATAATTCGTGATTGATTTTTTTTAGATTAGTTTGGAATGGATGCGGAACTTTTTGAATAAGATTTTCATTTAGTCTTTTATCGATTTAAAATCATAAACACAGTTTGTTAATGTAACACAATTATATTTCAAAAACAGAAAAAATATTTAAAACATTACAGAAATTATATTACAAAAATTAAAATGTATATAAAAAAAAACATGCATTTATAAATACTTTTTGACTTGATATAGCAGTAATAAAAATAATATTACTATATAAACAGTAAAAAATGATTGTACGAACACAATCTTTTAACTAAATATTTTACGACATGAATTGCGATCCATCTGCCGGACTTGATACACCAATAACTCGAAGCAATAATCAAGTTATTAAAACAAATATTGTATACTTTCGATGATCTTTTCCAATAGCTGTATTAGATTGGATTCTGTGGGGGTTGGCTAACAAGCTTTGATGACTGCACACGCATGAAGCATATTGAAATGCCACAGAAAGATTCAGATTCAATAGTGGTTCCTATGGAGCCTTCCCAAGCATGACGGTCTGCCGCCTCGTTGCCCTTATATCATAAATGCCCAGGTTCTGGTAAAATCTTTTAGCTCATAGCGTAGCCTAGTTGTCTGAGAAAATGACAATCCTGGAGATATATATTGCCCGTCAAAAGACTGTGGCTAGCATTCCACGGTGTCACATCTCGGATTAGCCCCATACACTCTGATTCTTCCACTACACCTTCCGTCATATAGCCGTCCGTGTACCAAATAACTGCATTCACTAACTCATGAATTGTTCACCTTTTCAATTAACACTTAAACGTAATGAACAAGGGAATACGTCTGCATTTACTACGGTGTTACAACAATTTATGCTTCGATGTTATCATATTTATATGGCCAGTTATATGGCAAATAATTTATATGATTTTATCATATTTCTAAGCTAAATAGATTGTGATCAAGTAAAAATTTTGTAGGGCACCGTTTTAGTATCTGTGTTGTTATATTGTATTTTAACGTTTATACTAGTGCATAAATAAACTTGTGAAAGTGTTTTCTATACATAAACTTGTGTGTGTTTGTAGATTTTGTTCATTCTAGTCCATTACATGAGAATAAAATGCATGGTAACAAATTATGTCAATGTACCGTAGATACAAGACGAGTTATGGACAATATATCGTTTTGTATCGTCTCTAACGGGTTAAGTAAAGGTTAAGTGGAAAGGGTTAAGTAAAGGTTAAGTACTGATAAATGAAATATGGTTTGGCAAATAAAAAAGAAACGAAAAGAATTATTTGTTATCTTTGTTGATATTACGATTCAAAAAAAAAAAAAACCAGTAAGTAAATAATTAGGATAACAAATTTAATGAAATCTGTTGATGTTTTTATGGTTAAAATCGTAGAAAACTGAAATAATATTAGTAAAAAGCACTTCCGGTCAACCGGTTTTCTTCAAACTCAGAATTTTAACAACATATTTAATTCGAATTAATATTATATATATGATAGAATTGTATATAATAAACTAAAATAGCACTTTGGAGGACAACATAACCTCTCAGAGAAACCAACTCAATTGAATTGTTCTGGAGAAATGTTTCAAAAGTTGTAGCACTTTGTAGTGAGTTCAAAGAAAATTGTTGGAGCCATTTCCGAGAAAATCTCAGAAAACGGAAAAAAAAATCTGTTCAATGGAAACGTACCTACCGGTCAAATGGAATACTGGCAATATATTTAATTTTATATATATTTAATAATATTTAGATGATAGAATTGTATAAAAATAATTATAATCGACCCATATAAGCAGATGATAAATTATTGTCACTTTAGTGGTGATGTCACATGTTTTATGACACATTTGGAGCGTGACACCTATGGGTTCAATGGGTTAAAAAAAAAAATCGCTAAGATTAGTTTCTGTTCCGTTAAGATATAATTCAATCAAAAAATATAAAAATAAATGAAATGTTTATAATTAAGAATATTGTTAAAATAGTTTTAACTTTTCGAACACTCGATATACAGCATGTCCCATTTAAACGAGCCACTTTTGAAATTACTCTTAAAGAAGAAAGATATCAAAAAAGTGAACATAACGTTTGTTGCAGTATTTGCGCTCTAGTTTATGATGGTGTTAATGTTATTTGATTTTATTGCCGCCTTACACCTGAAATCGGTGATTGAAAGTTGCAATTTCCTTTTGACCCCCCACTTTTTACTACTGTATTAAAAACTACTGAAAAAATAAAGAATAATACCGTTAATTTCACTTCATTATTTCAAAACGTTGCCGAGATATTCAATCATAAAGATTAATTTTTCGTCGTTTTTTTTCGTATTTCTTTGTTTCATAAACTAAAATTAAAAGCGGATTTTTCTTATTAATTTCTAATAAATAAGAAAGTTCAAATGCTGACAACACTTAAAACCTATTTTAGAACCATGAGGCACTTAAAAAAATCAGGTAAAACATCATTAAAACAAAACAATATTCCAGTTTATTTACAAAAATCGATAAAAAAATATTTCCTATTTATTCAAAATGATTTCCTCGGCTTAAACGGCATAAGCACAGTCGCTGCCCAATATATGAAGTTGCTAATCGTATCATGTCTGCTGGAATTGCTAAGCAGGTTTAGATTAAGTCTTCTCTAAAGGCTTCTGGAGTTGTTGGTTCCTTGGCATAATTTTTTTCTTTGAGATATTTCAAAAGTGGCCCGTTTAAATACCGTAATAATAATTTTGGAATTTTGGCATCCCATCCGCACCCTGGACTTTGAATAGCCACGGTGTGTAATGGGAGATCATGTCTTAGTATATCAACAATCAGACTAATGGGTAACGAGGCTCACCTTTGCTTGTCAAAAGTCCTTCATTAAGCCACATTCTCAATGAATTATAATTTGATCCTTTTGTAATATGTACATTATTGTTCATAATTTTCTATAAAAAATTATAATTATTATTCCAATTCGTTGAATCTAGATTTTTTTTTTTTTTTTTAATAATTGCTATAAAAAAATATATGTAATTATCATACCTCATAATCCCTAGGTTGAGCAAGTATAACGGTTGGTTCGTCTATAAGAAGACTGGCAATGAGCCGGTTTGTCCCAAGCAAGTATTTCATGCTAGCAAAAATGTCTGTTAAATGAAAAAATTAAACCTATCATTAAAACTGATGAGAGAAATTAAGCCATTATCCACTAAATAAATAACTTGTATACAATTATTATGGGAAAGGGGGGCACCAAAATTTCTTTGAAACATGATTTCTAATATCTTTTTCTATTTATTTAAAAGATTTCACTTTTCATGATTATTCGTAAGAAAGAAATGTTTACAATTTTAAATATTTACCAGTTTCTTTGGTTATTGCAAGTCTTATGGCTACTCCAATTATAGGAAAGTAAGAACCTTGTGGAAGTTTAAATATTAATTTAATTACTCTAAAGTATTCATTTTTATTAAATGAATATAATAAAAAAATTATAATAAAAAGTACTAGCAATAATGCACTTTCAATAATCATGATTAATATGCAGATTTAAAAAGTACTTGACTGTTCAGTATATAACCTAAATCTGATAAATTTGAAATAAATATTATTGAATCAATTTTAGTGGGGATGTTTATAACCATTATTTTTATCAGTTATTGATGACACTGGGCAACATTTTTATTTTTAAAAAATCTGATGTGAAACATACACACACACATTTTTTACACAACTTTTTATACAGATTTAAATGACAAATTTTCTTCGAACTTATATTTTTACTAAATGCTTGCTTATCTTCAATTTTATATCAATTTGGAGAATCTGAACTTAATAAAATGACTTTTTTTTTTATAGAAAAACCATACACTCCCGCCATAGTTCTTTAAATGAACTTTATCGGAAATAAGTTCCCAATAAAAGTGATAATTCTCTGTATTCATAGTTAGTGCTACAAATTTAATATCTTCCGCTGTTTTTACGGATAAAATCATGGACAATTGAAATGATTTCCGTAAAAACGAACTTCCGGTCAACCGATTAGTCGATAATACTAACTTTAAAGGAAAATTGTTGAGGCCGTTTTCGAGAAAATCTCAGAAAACTGAAAAAATTGTTCAGTAGAAACGCACTTTCGGTCAACCGATTTTCTTCAACTCGGGGTTTCGGTAACACATTTAATTTTATTTAATATTATTTAAATGGTACGATTATAATACGATAAATTGAAATAGCACTTTAGATGAGAACATAGTTCTACACCCTCCACTAAAAGCTCGCTTAAATGAATTTTCCCAGAAAAATGTTTCAAAGAAAAGTTGTAGCTTTTTATATGTGTAATTAATTTGACAACTTTAAAGAAAATCGTTGGAACGATTTCGAGAAATCGCAAAAAAGAAGCTGAACAATCAAATCACAAAAATGGTGTGGATGCCGTCTGGAGCTCTCGTAAAATTTTAAGTTGGTAACTCACAT
Source organism: Triatoma infestans (assembly GCA_011037195.1). Lineage (NCBI taxonomy): Eukaryota > Metazoa > Arthropoda > Insecta > Hemiptera > Reduviidae > Triatoma > Triatoma infestans. The sequence continues at coordinate 24,983 of JAAEAF010013623.1, forward strand.
ACAGCAGTTCCTCTCTCTACATAACCTTCTTACCACCTACTAAATAATAATATAACCAAAGTTCTTGGTATGTGTACACGTTGTTGCATCTGTGTTTGTATTTTTATTAGTAATAACTGTATTATTTGTGAGTCAGTTGTCTGAGTTTTTTGTGGATTCTTGCCTCCTAAACCTGTGTGAAGTGCGTCTCGACAATATAATCAGGACATACAAACACCACTACCACAGTGGTACTTCCGGTTGAGGGTTGAGTCAAGTTCCATGGTGATGACCAAATGGAATGTCAAGTATGAACTTTCTGCGTTTTGGTTTTGAGCTCATAAGATTGTGATTATCATAATCTTGTAACTGGTTGGTTTTAGGAATATGAGGTAATGATCAATGTTGACTGGCGGGGACATTCGAATGCACTAGAACGGAAGTTGGAGGTTCGAAGGCGATCAGATACCGCTTTAGTTCTAACCATAAACGATGCCAGGCAGCGATCCGCCGATGTTCCTTTAATGACTTGGCGAGGAGCTTCTACCCGGGAAACCAAAGCTTTTGGGTTCCGGGGGAAGTATGGTTGCAATGCTGAAGCTTAAAGGAATTGACGGAAGGACACCACCAGGACTTTATTTGACTCAACATGGGAAACCTCACCAGGTCAGGACATTGGAAGGATTGACAGATTGATAGCTCTTTCTTGATTCAGTAGGTTGTGATGCATGCCGTTCTTAGTTGGTGGATCGATTTGTCTGGTTAATTCCTCCAGATTTATCCTGTAACCTCCCACATACAATCAACAAGAATGTAGTGCGTAAAAGAAAAATTAAGTTGACGTCAACTCTCTACATGAACTTGATATCCTTACTCTGACGTTGGATAAAAATCCGAACCCGGTCAGGAAAATCAGAAATGTGCATGCGAAATCCAACATTTTATCCAGCATTGAGGACTTATCCACATATTTAAAAATTTGAATCCATTTGAGAAAATAGCGGTTAGTATAATATTGATCCAACTCGAATAGAGGAGGAAAGTAAAAATGCTTTGCAATAATATTTAATCATATTATTTGGGTTGGTAGCGCGTTTTATGACTCTAGCAAGCTTTATGAGAGTTCATTTGTCCTGCCCAAATCGGCAACCATTTGCTCTGCGGAACTATTGGCTATATTGGAAGCAGTAAGATATATAAGAAAACTGAACTCAGAAGATAGCAGATTTCTAATTTTCTCGGATAGTCAAAGCGCGCTACTCAAATTAGAAAATGCATCAGGAAAGCTAGAAACCAATCCATTAATTATTTTAATAAGAGATGAATTCCATAATTTGAAAGTTGGTAACAAAAAAGTGTACCTTTGGTGGGTGAAAGGTTATTCAGGAATTAAGGTAGCTGTAAATGGGGTTATGACAAACTGTTATCTTCCTTACACGGACTTGAAGCCATATATTAGCTCCAGAGCTCGCCAGAAATGGCAACTTAATTATAATAATAATCCGAAAGGAAGCTTTTATAAAACCTTATTTCCAATTATCGGCAAAACTCCGTGGTTTAAGCCGCAAGCTACATATAAGGCAGTGTGTAAGATAGTTTGTCGTTTGAGGTCAAACCACTGAATTTTAAAAAATTGCCAACAATTAATAAATCAGACTCTGCAACTTGCAGCAAATGTTGCGCAGAAGAAAATCTGGAGCATATCATAATGATCTGTCCATTGCACAAAACAGAGAGAGCTGTCTTGTTTCACAATCTGACTGGTCTGGTACCTCAACCCTTCTCTTATAGAACTTTGCTACAAAGCAATAATTATAAAGTTTATAAATATATCGCTGACTTCGTAATGCACTGCCAATAGATATTTAACGCACTATAGATTGTACCCATATTAGGTATGGTGTTTTCATTCTTAAATGTTACAATTTGATTATGGCTGTATGGCGCTTGCTAATGCAAAAAAAAAAAATCATATTATTTCATAAAATTATACATACAAGGTCAAGTCCGAATCGCATTATATCTCAGATTGCAAAACAGCCTCTAACATCTCAACTTACGTCTCATAAATATTAATAACCTAAAGAATTAAATGCGATTATTAATCAGCAATGCTTATTATGAATTTAATTTAATGTATGAAAAACCTAAAATTTTTATTATTTTCTTTCAACAGGAATATCACATAATGTCAGATTTCTGAAATTATTCTCACACTTACACAAGTAAGAGTAATTATTATCAACTATTACTAAGAAAAGTAATTAAGTCTAGTAAAAAGAAGAAGAAATGATATAGGAAATATACTCAATTAAAAGAAAAGAATTCTCTTAAAACTAAGCTTAACATTGTAAGTATTAAAACAAATTATCGGATTTGAGCGTATAAGATACCTGCTGTCGCCGATTATTTTATTGTAAACAATTAACATACGTACGGTTTATAAGAGCCCCCTCGAAACAAGGCTGTTTCAATTAAAGTATTATGAACTTCATTTTTATACCTGAAATAAAATCACTTGGAAAAGCAATATATTTTACTATTGCAACTAATACTAAAAGATTTTTGCAAAATAACTGAGCTTAATTATTATATATTTTAAATTATGTTTGTTATCATATTTTGTAATTGTTATGTTGGCAGCAATTATTTATACCCCAACCGGTTGGTAGTGTAGTTAAGAGAGGTTTTTTTATTCGGACATTTACGTTAATCTTAAATTTTAGTGTACATATAATTTTTTTTTTTTTACACATTCACATTTTACGACTGAATAGTTATAAGTGAATCATTCCAAATGAGTGAGTTAGTGTGGGGTATTAAAAATGGAGACCTCGAAATTGTTAAAGCATTTGTTGAAAACAAGGTTAGTTCATTTATTTATCGCTAATGTTTATGATAAGAACAATATTTGGTTATTTATTTAATTAATGTGACACATAAATATAAATAATGTACATGCATTTATGAATTATAAGTAATGAGTTATTGATATGGTCTTTGTGAAGAATTTTTCTTGCCATATTTGGAAAAATAGAAACGTCCTTGCTAGAAGTTCCTTGAGTGAAAGCTTAAAAAAAAAACAAACAAAGGCTTGATGTTTATTTACATTAGTTTTTTGTAATTTGTTTAAGGAAATAGATATTAACAAGGATATTGATGGTAGGCCTCCCCTACATTATGCAGCAGATTATGGGCAAAAAGATGTTATTGAATACTTAGTATCGAAAGGAGCTGATATAAATGTATGTTTATTAATAAATAATATTATTCAAAAATTTTTACTTTTAAATAATTTATTTATTATTGTCTTATTGAATGTTAAGGCCAAAGATAAACATGGAATAAGTGCACTGTTGGCTGCGATATGGGAGGGGCACACAGTTTGCGTTAGAACTCTATTAGACAAAGTAAGCAAATATTTATTATTTGATATTTTTGTTCTGATTTTGCATACCTAACTATTAGATTACATAATGAAAAATGTCTTTATTGAAGCAGTGAATGTTGTTATGTTATCTTGTTGATAAGAGCAGGTTCTGATTTCCTAATAATGTATATGATCATCTTATGTAAGGGAGTAAGACATTAAACATTGTAGTAAATAATCAAGAATAAGAGTTCAAAATTTGCTCATATCAGACATCAAATATTAAAAAAAAAACTTTTAATTTTATTTACACATTGATTACAATCTCAAATAATAAATAACATTAGAACATTCTAATCTGCGTGAAAAATTATCATATTTAACATCTTTTTATATGAAAATTTCCCTTAAAAGTCTTTGTATTTTCAGGGTGATTCAATTTATTTTTCTATTTATATGCAATATATATAAGTCAAAGAGGAAATTGAAAGTTTCAGCTCTACTAAAGCATACATAGAGACAACAAGGATTTTTTTTTGAAAAAAGTAGAGTACAAGAAAAGAAATAACACTTTGATTTTGGAAGTGACAGGAAAATTATAATTATCAACAATTTTCGTGATCATATTCCCCATTCTTAATAGCTTCTGTTAATGAAACAATTAAGTTTCCGTTTTATTCCAAGAATAATTTCTATTCCTATTCTTAAATTCTCTTAAGATTCTTTAAGATTGTTTTAGTTTTAGACGTTCATCAATTAGTTATAAAGTATTGGATTATTTGGTTAATACAATCTGTCTACCAGTCCCTTGAAATATCGAGAGTCTCATTAGTCATGTTACAATATTATGCAAAGCCACCGTTTACTTTAAATCTCTCTTACAAAATTTAGAACCTTATATATGCGTCTCCCAACAAATTCCAGCTTATAACATAACAAAGTCCCTCTTTCAGTGTCCGATTTTCCTCTGTTCAAAAGAAATTCACATTTACTTAACTTCCTCAATTTTAGTCCGAATGAATTCCAGTTCTGTGGTGAGAGGGAAAACATTGTGCAATAAAATGCGGTGCCATTTTTGCGAATTATTGGTGGTAGTTTGAAGATTATCAAGATTATTCTAATTCTCAATGCCATCCAAAAGATTATACAGTATGTTCTAGGATTTAGATGCTTTTTTTTTTAATTTAAGGCGCGTCAACATCTATGGTCATTCGCGCCCGGAGCCTTCTCATTGCACTGCCGGCCTCCAGACAGTGTTCTCTCGTTACAGACAACAGCTGTAGAGGCTCCTAGGAAGAAAAAATATAAGCGTAGCACAGCTGGACTCGAACCCGGGTCCTCCGCATGGGAGTCCAGTACACTTACCACTTAGCTATTCCCTTCCCTATTTAGTTGCTATTTTTAAGATTTGCATTTCCAATGGTACCCACCTCCAATGGTAGATGTCAAGAACAGCTTGCAGAATTCCTATTTCCTTTTTTAATTTATATTTATACTTAAAATTTGTAATCATTGTATGTTAATACAAATTAAACACCTCAGTTTAAAAAAAAAAATATTTTTGACCAATTTTAATTTTTTTGCATAGAGTTTATACTTATTTATGTTAAATCATAAATTTTATTTACTTTGACTCATTTACTTTTATTAGTTTCATTTTATTGCAAATAATACATTGCCTCCTTTTCAAGTGATAAATTAATCATCGCAGCTGTAGATGATTTGAAGTATTGAAGTTTATGCAAATTTTCATAGATTTCTGAATTTTTCCTGTACTCAACTGGAAGATGTTGATAGAGGGAAATTAAAGTTTACAATTAAATAATAAAAAATAAAAATAAAACACTTTTTGCCTAATAATAATTATAGTATACAGTCAGCGTCAACTCATTTCTTACTAAGAGTATCACTGTTTTCAGAAACGTAATTTACATTAATTAATAAGCAGCTAATTTTTTGATATTCTCTTCTTTTTTTTATTAAGGCGCGTTTGACATCTGACATCATTGGCGCCCGGAACCTCTTCCCGGGTATTGTGGGAGTCCGAGCAGTATTCTTTCGTTATTGACAACACTTGCCATCACCGAACAATGAATTGTTGAGGCTCTTATTGGGCGAGAAAATCTAAGGGCAACGTTGCTGAACTCGAATCCAGGACTCACCGAATTACTAGTCCAGAGCGCTACCACTGAGCTAATCTCGGTCCTATAAAATTCTTTAAGAACCTGTGGAGTCAAAATTAAGAGTCTCAAGCTCATTGCCGTAGGAATCGGTATTAATAAAAACGGAATGAGCCTTGGTTGGCTTTCTTTAATCTCTTGAAGATATCGTGATAAATTTCCGAAGTAGTGTTTCATGGGAAATACTGTTTTGTTGAGGTACCATACATGAATTTTAGAAAGGTGAATTTGAAAGAGAATTTTGTAACCCAAAGTATGAGAAATTGCAGGAAATTCATATTTTATATTTGTTTTGACCTTCTCCGGGAAGCTTTAATTATGAAATGTGGGATTATTCTATAGTTTTACAACATTGGTCTTAGGGGACTCACTTTGGGCCACTCTTCCTTATTACGTTATCCTCATTTCCTGTTATCCAATTTTGAAGTAAATGTCTTTTATTTTTTGTTACTGATGTTTTAAATTATTTCATCAGAGACATTTTCCGTGGTAGCCTGCTTCATTTTGTGGTCATCGACCGGCTTCGGGCGTTCGCCCATCTTCAGGATGCGTTTTTCAGACAGTGTGACAACAAAGACTTGCACAGAGCAAACTTAGTTTACACACTTCCACAAAATGAAGCAGGCTACCACGGAAAATGTCTCTGATGCTTTCCAGCTCTGCGGAACCAACCACCACAACAATTTTAAATTATTTGTTTATATGTTTTTGTGTATAACCGCTGAGAACACAATTTTTGTATTATACTTTTATTTGCTATCTATTTATAACACTGAAAATGAATTGATTGTTTAGGGTGCAGATAAGGAAGGAACTGCACCAGACGGAACCAGTTATGTGGATTCGGCAGATAAAGCAGAAATCAAAGCACTTCTGCAATAATTTATAACTTGTTAAATATTTGTTTTTTTGTTTTTTTTTTATTATTATTATTATTTAATTTTCTAATATTCGTCAGCACACGCTTTCCTCTCCTCTTTATTTTATTTTTCTTTAAATTAAGTAAAATAATTTATGTATATTTGTAACTATATTATTCATAACTTTATCAAACACAATCCTCCGGTATTTATTTATAATAATTTTTAAGTTAAATCACATAAAAAAAACACGTAAAGGTATATTAACCTTCAAATGTTTTTTTTCATTCTTAAAATTTGTAAACACTTTGGTAAATGAATATTTTATTTTTTTAGACATTATAAAAATTTGTAATATATTATATATATATTAAAATAACATTTGTATTCAAGATTTTTTTTTTTTATATTTAAAAAATCGTATAAAAATGTTTGTACTTGACGAATAATTATTACCCGGTGTCGGCTTCCTGCTTCATGTAAATTTTTTAATATTTAATAATATTAAACGAGAATTACAATTTGTATATATTTAACGATCAAATTTAATTGTATTCAGTATTATAATAAACAAATTTAAAAAAATTCGCGGTTCTTAGGTGTAGATGGAAAAAAATCTCTAATTAAGTCACCAAGGTTTGTATAAAAACAAGAGAAAAGAACAAAAAAAACAATTTAATTTTGGAGCAATGTTTGATACTTTTCTAATATTATAGATATATATAAACAATAAAAAGTTTACAGCTGTTTTTTTGCATGAAATTTTTCTAAACTTTGTATGTTATTTTCTAAATGAAAATATAGATTTATTACAATGTGGACTGTTTATATGAATGGAAAACATTTACTGACTGAAGAATAGTTTTTATTTAATTTTTATAAATTTATTCATTTGATGATTTTCAATATTTTTTTTTTTTTTTAATGTTATAATTGGACCAGCTAATTTACAAACATATTCGTGTTTGTAAAATTCTTTGCAAAAAAAGCTATATCTTTCAGAGGCAATAAATAATTATTATAATAATCATTTTATTAAATTTGTGTACGCTAATGAATTTATCTGTAAATTATCAGTAAGCACAGAAAGCGGTTTACCTGACTTTATTAACATAAATGGAGACAAGATCCATATTAGATAAATTATCTAGAAATATATGAGATAGGGGATTTAGAATTTATGCAATTTTATGCAAGTCATTTTCAAAGAAGCTATTGAGTTTTTATTACTATTGTTAAACCTTTTTTTATTTTTTCTATTATGGTTGAGAGAGAAGATTGCGATATATCGGATTTACGAAATTGGAATATTCCATTTAGGAAGTTTACTACCTGGCGAAGATGACAGAGACACAAGAAACGCTGGCCAACAAAGTTGACCCCTGGTCATTATTGCCTGGTAAAAAAATGACCAGTTTGTGTTGCCACATAACATGGGCTAAGTACTAATGAGAAATTGCTACGCAAGGCTTCCAAAAGGTAACAACATATGATCGGAAAGCGCAGGTTATGATGGCAGGCAGTTGGGAGTTGCTTGAGACGCAAGAATTATCTTTGGAATCTACAAAAATAAGGACGAGTGGCGTTTCCTGAAGAGGCCAGGAAACATCATTGAATTGTAGCATCCCTGAACGAAATTTTCATCGATGTGACATTTTTGTCTAAAAATGATGTTTAATTTTTGGACTCTGTGCGCGCTTGGGTAAGAGCACTGACATATCAAAATTCAAATTTAAATTTGCGTTTAAACATCAGCAGCGAATGAGCGATATTGAAATCAGTGAAGTAAAACAATCAGTTACTGTAGATGGTTTTCACTTAATAGCAGAAAAAAATCTTGAAACTTATCCGATTTTGGAAATAGTCGTTTTGAGGTCCTCCTTATTGCGATTTTTTTTTTTTTTTAGCAAATTGTAAATGTGAGCGAGAGAAAGAGAAAAGGAACAGCACATCCAAAAATTTAAACTTGACTTTCCGATAATTATTATTATTATTTGTCTGTGGGGAGGGAAACCCTACGCTATCCAAAGCCTCACTGGGCCCATATAGCTACCCCAAGAAAAACAACAACAAGCCGGGTCTATAATCCAGACCCGGATCTAATCCATCTAAGATTCACCGCAGTCCGAATAAATCGGACAATAACCTTAAGCGGAAATAGCCTAAGCTCTTCCACAGACATCCTATTCCAACGAAAGGTCCTGAACCTAATTTCCTCACAACCCAAGCAATCAGTCATAAGATAGATGGGTGTTTCTGACATTCCGATAAAGTTTGTCTTTCGGTTTCAATCAAAATCTGACCACCGGAAATGCGACTAATAGACGAATTATTCAGTTGTTCTATTATTTTATATTTGTAGGGTTGGTGTAGAAGTAATTGAGTCTTCAGACTGTAACTTTTAATCCATTGCAACATTGCTCAAACACATCTTTATTATCATTATCAACACATTTTTACTAATAAGAAATGAAGTTTTTTTTTTTATTAATATAGTCTAGCGTAATGACACGTGCTCCGGTATTCGAGAATTCTTGGTAAACATTTTCTACATCCTGCTAGTTGTGGAGGCGTTTTTTCTGCAAAAAGTTTTCGAAATGCTTGAAACAATAGTAGCGGTTGGCTGGTGAGAGGTCAGATGAATATGACGGAAGTGGAAAACTTTTAGCCTAATTCATTCAACTTCTAAAGCGTTTATTGTGCGATGTACGGTCGGGCATTACCATGGAGAAGAATTGGGCCTTTCTGTTGTCCAATGCCCACTGCACGTGTTCAGTTTTCCATGCATCTCATCGATTTGATGAGCATAGTTCTCAGTTTTAATGGTTTCACCGTGATTTAGAAAGAGCTGGAATATAGTGGATTAGGCCAGCAAACGATGATTAGCAGATCACTAAGCGGCCTTTTAGTGGTTTGCTTTAAGAAGTTATTTTAGTTAGTAAGTTACCTAAGTTGGTAAGTCTACATAAGTTTACTTTAGGAAGTGCTTTTGAGCTTTGCCTTAGTCCATTCACTGAGCTAGAATAGGTTTGTCATCTGCAAATGATATTATTGTGTTTAGATTGATGTATTCAAGGATTGCATATCTGTCTCTATCAAAATAAGTTTGGTGTTACCAACTTCGAAGAATCTAACTTCTAGAAAAAAATGTTGTAATCAAATTTTGGATACTGGATACAACATTCGATATAAGGGGTTTCCTACAACCAGGCATGCTGAATTTTGAAGCATTACAATGTCATGCTGCCATGTTATTTCTTTTAAAAATGAAAGTAGAAGAATTGAATATATTGATGTAAATATTTCAGTAATTTTAGTAAAATTTAGAATATTTCAATAAAAAAAAAAAAAATTTTTTATTCAAATAACAATAAATCAGAGAGTGATAAATTTTACATAAAGAACATTATTAAATAGAAAAAAAAACATAATGGACAGGATTTAACAAATTTCTTACAAGCTAAGCATATTTATAAATTGATTAAAAATATTGATTTTACTAAAAATTCTTAATTTCATTGCAACACTAAATTTTAAATTTAGCTTTCAATTAGCTATACACTTTTTAAATTAGTGTGCGTAATGACTAGACACAGTTGTGGCTGTCATATTTAAGTATTGTATAAAAATTCCACAGCCATTAACTATCTTTTTTTCCAAAGGGCAAATAAATCATGCGTTCGTGAATAATTATTATTAATGATATGCTTAAATATTTAATCTGTCATTGCTAAATGTGATAATTCAGCACTATTCATATTGTAAAAGATAAAACCTAAACACAAACAAGGTTGTTATAAAATAAAAATTAAAAAAAAATGGTAGTTTGGCTTTATCTTCCCATTTTTTCCTTCTTCCCACTTTCTTATAAACTCTGTGTCAAGCTCGATATAGATTTCTTTCTTATAATTAAAACCTTAACAAAAAAAAAAAAACAAAAACTCTCAAATTAAATTTCATCTTCAAAAGCAATAGTTTTTCGAAGTAGAGAACTTGCCGTTTGGAAGAAAAATGAAAGTGTTTGATATGTAGCCTTTCTTATGAACTTTATCCTGAACAGCAATAACCAACATGTCATGAATATAAACAGGAGTTGTGTACATCGGTGTAGTACATACATTCTGCAACAGAATTAGTTATTTGTTATAGATTTGAAAGTATGAAGAATAATTATCTGAAAGTCTTTATTCCTATAGAAGAAATTTGTATTATTGTTTTGAGAAGTTTATTAATTGAATCAATAAGGCGAAATGCTATAAAAAAAGATGATTGACTAGTTGGAAAATAGCCTAAGTTTTATCCATCCCTTTTACTCATCTTTTAACGGATCAGATTCGGATGTTCAATAATCGCCGGAATAATTTGGTACAATTCGAAATAATGACTTTCATAATTCAACGCTTCAAAGGAATGTCTTTCATAAGAGCTGTGACTGACATATTTTAAATAGTAAAAATCAACATTTCTCCATTGTATTAAGTATTCCAGCAGTGGATAAATATATCAGAAAACTGGTCAGTTATTAGAAAAAGATGTTTGTTAAGATGAACAAAATATCAGATTCTAAAAAAAAAAAATTCGTAAATTTGTAAAGCCAATGTGATAATGAAAAATGATGCAAAACAAGAGAACTAAAATGCAAGCATTATCTAAAAGAGATTTTTAATAATTACGTATTTTTTTTTTATTTCTCTAGTAAAAATACCTTCTGAGATTCGTCCTAGCTTCAGGTAATGAACTAACATCTTCTTTTAAAATATAAACTCTCGTACCAACAACATAAGACTTTATATAAGAATGCCAGTTAATTTTTCTCACGTCAAATTCAAATTCTATTTGATCGACTGGCTTTAAATGATTTATTAATTCCATTGTGTTTTCATTTGTAAAGATGAATTCTCGTGTAGTAAAGAATTCTATAATTTTCATTGCTCTTATTATTTTATCTTGTATTCTGACCATTCTAAAATGAAGCAAAAGTATATATTCAATTTGAAAGCAATTCAAATATTCAAAGAATAATTAAAAACAAAATAATGAAGAATCAAGAATAAATAAGAATTCCAAATAAGTATCAAGAATAAATTTGAACTTCATCACTTATTAATGAGTCCTTCAAAGAATTGATTTACAGATTATCAATTTTACACATCTAATAAGACATACATATATCCACATATTTATTGCTTAAAGAGAATTGTTTAGTTTTAACTAGTAGAATGCAGATAAATTTTATTAAAGCGGTAATTATAAAACTTATTCAATCCACAGAAAATGAAAAATAATCTTACACTGGTTTTCGTCCCATTAACCATGCTCCAAAGTCAATAATATAAGCTGGAAGTTTTTGAAACAAAATGATATCTAAATTGTGTAGAAATCGACTGTTCTTAAATGAACCACCAGGAAACCAGTATATTTCTTTTGGTGGATACTGAAATTCAGAATGAAAAATTTGTAAGTATTAGATTGTGTATGTGTCAACTTTGCAAATAGAGTTGTTAGCAATAAGACAATCCTTATCTAAAGGACTGAATTAAAACATTATGATCAAATTTAAATCATATCAAGAATCAAAGTTGAATGCAACTTAATTATTCTACAGTTAAAGATATGTAAATCTTAATAATAACAGAATTCTTTCAAAAAGTCAAACTTAAATTAAGCAATTGCACGAATTAAGGCTCATTCAACTTCAGTATTTTGCAATTAGCAATATGTTATGCTTAATAGGATAGGATTAGTTATTTATAATGAGCAATGCAACTAAGTATACTAGAGTTGAAAGCAATTTATGAAAGAATAATAAATTAAAAAAAAAAAAATATTAAAAAAAAAAATTTTAATCTGTAATATCTATCAATAACAACTGAAGTACTTAAAAGAATGTTTCAGAATTGGGTAGGGTATGTTGGACAGGGTAGATACTTCTTAAGCCTTCAAACTAAAGTTTATGAAGATATTGAATATTGTTTTGGTAAAAAAAAATTATGTAAAATAGGAAGATTTTGTCCTAGTTTTTTATTTACATCGGTTTTACATTACCTTCAATATTTGATTATAAGCGATAACTTCAAAATCTCCCCATTTAATTGGATTTTGTGTTCCTGATGTACAATTGTATACCATAATATTATGTGGCCTGAAATATAAAAATCTATATGAATTATCATTAATAATAGAAGTTTATTTTTTACACTTCTGCTATTCATTATAAATATATATATAAAATGATACTAAGATAGAAATTTATATTTCCAATACTCTTTGTCGATGCTTACATTTCCTTCACCTCCACAACTTGTCTTATCAATATTAATTCTTGGATCTTCCGCTTTTCTTTCTTCCCTTCATTTCTGCCTACTCTAGTAGATTTTTTTTCATTCACCGTAATGAAATCTCCTATTTCACCTATCACCCATTTCAGTCACTTTTCATTATAATTTCACATTTCACTTATCACCCATTTCTCTTTGTAATCTACGATCTTCTTAAAAAAAATTCATCCAAGCAATTTCTTTTCCAGGGCGAAGTCCGGATAAAATCCTCAATTACGATTTGATACTCAAGTGTCTAATCTAGTGCGTCGATTTTCTCGAAAACGGTTGGATAACGATTTTTTTAAACTTCGATAATATATATATATAAATGATAATATATAATATATATAAATGATTATATATAATATATATATATTTATATATATAAATGTATTTTATTTGTAACATTTTTTTGGGAAATAGATTTTAGCAGGTTCTGAAGAATTTGTGACATTATATTTCAAATATAATTATTTGGTTTTCTTTAATTTAAATTTAAAATTTAAATTTGGGCAGTATTGTCAATATACAAAGTGCCTACATACCAAGGATGCTGACCAACATGTACCAGCCAGTATTTCTGCATTTTGGTTAGAAGAACTGAATAAAAATTTGCAGAATAATGGAAATTTTGTCCATTTTATAATTGCATTAACTATACAGTAAGACAATGTCGTGTGAATGAATTACTTTTGCTGAAATTTATTTTCAGACTATCTTTTTACATTATCAAGAGACACTACAAAATTTTTGCTGTTTTAAAGAGTTATTACTAGATTTTGGATTAAACAGTGATCTATGACTGGAAAATAACAACAATAGTTTTGAATAACTTCTTTAAAAAGAGTTCTGGGTTACTTTCAAAAGCTCTAGTAATCTAGAGTTATTACTAGATTTTGAATTAAACAGTGATCTATGACTGGAAAATAACAACAATAGTTTTGAATAACTTCTTTAAAAAGAGTTCTGGGTTACTTTCAAAAGCTCTAGTAATCTAGAGTTATTACTAGATTTTGGATTAAACAGTGATCTATGACTGGAAAATAACAACAATAGTTTTGAATAACTTCTTTAAAAAGAGTTCTGGGTTACTTTCAAAAAGAAAATACTTGGATGTAGAATTCTTGTTTGGAATAAAACATGATGTAAAATTTTATATCGTCATTAGCTCTGCCTATGCCTACAATGCCAAATACGTTATTCTTATTAGTTCAATTCGGCGAATTTAACGTAAGATAAACCTCCAGCGTTCCAAAATACACGATAGTATTTTATTCTTGAAAAAGGGGATTGATAGTATCTATTTCAAATGGGTCTATTAATCGCTTAGACTGGTGAGTTAAAAAATAGGCGCTCTTTGTGGATCATTTAACCACTGGCCTGTAAATCAGTGATGGGTAACCATGGGAGTGATGCTATCTTCTTTACTACCCAAGCTAGGTGAAAATATTGCGGATAGGGCGATAGCGGTTCAGTAAGAGCAGGTACAATGGAAGAAGTAGTCGTCACTCTTGCCTTTTCCTCTGTAAGAGGTGGTATTACTTTCTCTTGCTCTGTAAGAGGCAGCATTATTTTCTCTCGCTCTTTAAGAAGAAGTATTATTTTTTTCTTACTCTATATGTCGTAAATAGTGACTATGCCAAAGTTTGGAAATTGATTTTAATCGGAAATACAAGTTTTAAGGACCCTGAGTAAGAAAAAAAATTATTTTTTTATGCAAATGGTTAGTATCACTTTTATTTGAACCATTTTTCAGTAAAAATTGATTTTGACGTTAAATTTCAAAAGTTATTTGCGTTGAGTTCAATGTAATTATAATGTCACTCTCTTCTGGACCAAAATGAAATCATTTCAACTACTACTTGGTTTAAATAGGTATCCCTACTCTCTGTATTTATTATGTTAGGACAAATTAGTATTAGTAAATTTGGCAATTTTTGTATTTACTGCAGTCAAGGAAAGCCTTATGAGTGTTTCATAGTAGATAATTTTTAAATCTGTAGCAAGTTTTCATTTCTACTGTCCAGGAAAAGCTGTGATGGTATATTATTTTTGAAACCTAACAGTCTATAGTTCTGTCATTAGTACACTATTTGCAAGTAACAGTACACATCGTTTTACATGTCAGTTGATTTTGTACAAAATTTACAATTAAAAGACTTTTGATTTATTATATTAATTACCTATGTGTAGCTGTATACCATGAAACGGCTATCATGCAATTGATGGCCATATCTACAGGTATCAAATCGGCTGTACATGATCCATAACATAGCACAGTCCTCATAATTCCTTTACTGGCTGCAGCCAACATACCAGTTGGCCCGTTTAGATTGTCTATCCAACCAGGTATTGGTTCTCTCAATGCTGCAGTCACTACAAAAACAAAAGTGAATTAATAAAAAGGCTGAAATATCAAGGTTTTTGAAAGCTCTATAATTAAAATTGCCTATTGTAATCTCTATTTTTCTTTTAATTTAAAAGTATTATCTTAAAGTATCTTTAATATTTTAATTAAAAACCAGAAAGCATCCAGATTTTAGAGAAAAAAAAAACAATATTCCCAGTAAGTGGAAGATCTCCTTCATCAAAAAAATATTGAGTAGAGAAAGTTTGGCCAAAACAAGTGAACAAGTCAAAATATACTTGAGCAACTGTGACCATTTGTAAAAAAAATAATAATAATAATTATTATTATTATTCAAAGGAGGGGAGGGCCAAACCCTGCGCTATTCAGAGCCTCCATGGGCCCATATAGCTGCTCCAAAAGAATAACAACTACCGGGTCTGGAACAAAAGTTAGGGCCCAGGTTTCACACCACCTTAGTTTTACCATAATCCGAGCTAATCAGACCAGACCTAGCCTAATCTCTTCCATCGACATCTTGTTCCGGCCAAAGTTCTTGAAACTAATCTCCTCATAACCCATATAATCCATCATGAGATGGTTTCCTCCTCCGTCTCACAAACCCTACTACAAAAAGGGTCCGGCTTGAACCCTATTGTATAGAGAGGTCCTCCTTAAGCCTTAGTGCCCAGTGAGGAAACCATCCAGATACCTGAGGGTGGTCCTTGAAAGACACAGCACCCCCTCATATAAGTAAATTATACGAGTGAATATTTATCGTGACGAGTGAAGGTTTCCAAATCGTCAAGCTTCCGATTATAAGGAATTGATTAATAAGGCTTTGGCTAGAGGAGCCTTTTAAAGACAAATTTTTGTATATTTATTTTATTATAACTGAAGAGAAAAATCCACCACTTACCAATAGAAGGCCTAAATATGGCTATCGGCAATTTGCCGCTCTGTTCGTAGACTATTTGTTCAGCCAATGTTTTCGTAAACGTGTATGTATTCGGTCTTGACGAGAGAATTCTGTAATTTAAATAATAAAATGTAATTGAATTTGTATAGATTGAACTGTTAAGAGTTTTAAAGTTATGATTTTTTTATTTAAATAAGCAGAAATATAAATTTTTGCTTATTTAATACTTACCGAGGGGTGACCAAGTCTAACATTTCTTCATCTAAAACTTTAACAACATTCATGACTTTATGGGCATCAATAGGTGATGGGTAGACAGATTCATTGATTTCCTGTTTATCACAGTTACAATACGCTGTAGATACGTGCACCATAGCCTAGGTATAATAGTAAAATAACTATTATTATTTTTAACAATTATACTGTCAATCAAATTAATTGTTACTTCTCTCCTTATAATATAAACATGCAATTTGCGTGTATATCATCAGTTTGAATATGTTTAGATTTCCTTAGCATTTATTTACATCAAAATACAATTGATTTAAATCTACGCGTTTTTTTTTGCAAACTTGCCAACTCTAAGGCAAAAGGATTTTTTTTAAATTTTATAATTATCATACAACATACTGTTTAAATTAAAAACGAGCATTATCCGAATTTGTAATAATAATAATAATTAAGATGTGCAGGCAAATAAAAGTTAAGGCGAAAAATGAATGTACATTCAGAATACTATTAAAATTTTCTAAATGATATCAGTCGAGGGAAACTCCATAAAAAAATTGAGTTAAAACTTTTTCTCCATTGTTTTTCTTTCAAAAATTTAATTGCCAAAATTAATTACCTCAAGTTTAGGCATAGCTTCACATAGTTCAATCAATTTCATTGTTCCACAAACATTCATATTTACTGAAACATTAAGTGATTCATCAAATTTAACAGTAGCTGCTGAATGAAATACTACTGAAACATTTGTAATTAATATTTCCCGATCTGCTTGTGATAATCCCAAAAATGGTTCAGTTATATCACCAGGAATTGCTACTATTTTTGTAAGAGAATGTTTAGAATTCTTTTTCAACCAATCAAAAATCTGTCAACAAATCAGAAAAATAACTGTAATTTATAACTATTGGTTTTTATAGTTTTTTTATTAGAAAGAAATAAAAATAAATAAACTGTATTAAAGTCATTCTTCATGACTAAACATATACCTATGCGTGAAATTCTCCAGATTTCAGTTCTATGATAAAATATTTTGTTCCAGATTTTGTAGAAGAATAATCCAAGTTAAGTTTTATTATCTTTGAAACAAAATAAATTTAAATTCTAGAGAATAACAAGCAAATGTAAAAACAGTAAATAAATAAATTAGGCTTATATAAAAAAATATTACTTTTGTATTCAGAAGTTCTGCAAGTCTTGCTGACACTTGTTGCCCTCTTTTAGGTCTCATTAATAAATATATTGTACCAATATCTGGACATGATCTTAACAGTTTTTCAACGAGTACTTTGCCAACAAAACCAGTAGCGCCAGTTATCAGTACACATTTGTTTCGGTAAAATTCTGCTATTGTTGGATAATCTTGTCCGTCCATCACAGTACACCTGGAAATTAGGAGAAAATAAAGATTAAATTGACAATAATTTGTCTTCATGCTTTGGTCTATGCGACTAGCGCACTTGTTTTGACGTGAGAATTCAGGGTTTGATTCTGTAATGAGGAGCCAAAGATGGTGTTTGATTTATGAGAGAAATTTAACCTTCGTGAGTTGTTGCGCCAAAGATTTTAAGTTTTTTTAGGTACCGACGTTTCGGCGGACATTATTCATCTTCTTCAGGGGGTTGTCAAAAAAAAACAAACAAAAATATCTGATTTCTGACAAACTCACCCAACTTTCTCTCTTACACTAGTTTAGTTGAGCTGGCCACAATAAAAAGATTATAGGAGTTATGCTTGTATATCTGAGCGGACTTGTGTGAAGCGCATTCTGTCAAAATCAACAAAACTTGGGCAGTTTTAAATTAAAACCTAACAACTGACACACACCCAGAACCCCTTTAAAATCATTTTTTTGGGGAAAATGTATCAAATAAAAGCGATACGACTTTTATTTCTGCAGTTAGCGTTCCTAGTTTAAAGAAAAGTGCTACACCTTTGCTTCTAGTGTATATTAATATCATTATTGGTGGTCCATATATTATACTAAAGTGGCACTTTAGAGTGAAGCATAACGCTACTGTTTCCCCAGAACCCCCCCCAAAAATACAAGTTTCTCAGAAAAAATGTTTCAATTTAAAAGTTATTTCAAAAGTGGCCCATTTAAATGGGACACCCTATATATTAGGAGTTCTGGTTTGAAACACTCACACAACTTTCTGTTATTGCAGTTTAAAAAAATTGTAATTGACAAATTTTTATTAATTATTATACTAAATTTAATAAAATTCGTCGTTGTTTTTATGAAGAAAATTGCCAAAAACTGAAGAAAAAAACCTGTTCAGTCAAAACGCACTTCTGGTTTACTTATTTTCTTCGAATTCGGAATTTTAGCAATATATTTATTTCTAATTAATTTTGTTTACATGCTAGAATTGTATAGTCAACTAAGATAGCATTTTAGAGGAAAACATTCGGAAAAATGTTTACACAAAACAAGGCTTTTATGTGCGATAGGGAGCCCCATAAGTCCCAAGTATCTCTGAACCCATACAGCTCCCCAAAGAAAAACAATATGTACAATCTAGAAAAAAAAAAACCCGAATCTAATCCAGAACATAAGAGTACCAATAAAATCGTTCAATAATCTTAGCTCTTCCACTGACATCCATCCAAAAGACAAGAATTGAACGCATCACTATTTATGCAATCTGTCATAAGATGAATGAGTTATTTCTTTCTCTGTCTCACTGACTTTACAAAAGAGGTCTGGTATGAACCATATTGCGTACAGATGTCTCCTGAAATTCCTGATTCCTGCCCAGTAATGGATCCAACACGATGCCCAAGAAAGTTGCGTGAAAGATACAGCGACATCTTACTATTAGTGTTGTCCGAACAGTTTGCAAAGTTTATGAATGGAATCGCTTTTGATTAGTTCTTGAAATTTCGTCCCAAAATATTTATTTCCGGTCACAATACTTCCTCTAAAATTTCAGTGATAAATTTATGTTGGATAAAATCAATAAAACATACATTTTATTTTCGTCATTAAGAATTATTTAAATGAACCTCTACTATTTCAATGATTTGTATTGTCAATGTAAGGGTAACAATGAATTTGATACAAAGAGATTGGTAGGAAATGAATCTATATGGGTGGGCAAGCTGTATGTAGGCTTTTCCATTCAGTTATTTCATTGCAACATTCACAAATAGTGCACGCGTCTTGTCCACTGAGAATACACCTACACCTTCTGTGATAAACCACCCTTCATTTTGCTTTCTGAATGAAGTCCTTGCTAACTGGGTGAGTGTAATATCTAAACCTGCAGTTGACATGCTCCAGTCATGCCAATAACAAGCTCGTATACGTTCGGGACAATACAGTTATTTAACTGCCTTCCTTTCTATAATGGGCCATCAATGAGCACTTCTAATACAACAGCATACATCATTGATTTAAAACTCTCCCATACGAAAGCCGTTTACTTCCTTTCACTAAGAGATTATTTATTGATTTATTTACTTCTGTAAAGTGGAGGTATTGTGATCGAAAATTGTTTCCCACGAAAATACAGATTTCACTTAGGTTCCAAAAAAAAATAGTTTTTTGAAATTGGTCACTCTGTTTGGCTTTTTATTTGGGTATGCTGAGTGTGTGTGATCGAGAGAACAAAATATCTAGAATAGAATAGAATAGAAGCGGGGGGGGGAGCCTCATTCCACTGCGACCTACAAATTGAGGTCTATTGTGGATCCCCTTAAGTTACAGAACAGCCCCCAGCTTTGCCCTCCTAATCAATCCTAGCTGAGAGCGGCTCCGTCATGAAGCTTTCAGCTTCGGGATTGTCCGTCCCTAATTGAAGAAACCTAATCCTCGCCAGGCCGGCGCACTCACAAAGGATGTGCGCCGGGATCTCCTCCTCAAACAAAATATCTAAGTATCGAAAAATCTCAGCAAGCCCAAGCTTGATATTCCGTTTAGTTATCATACCTAGTGGAAGATTTCGGTAAAAATTCAGCAATTGGACGATGATGCGAGTCTATTACTAGGTTTTCACTTTTTTTGCGATTTTCACGCAAGTGGCTCCAAGGATGGTTTTTTGCTTTCTACTTCGCATTCTAACTACACACATAAAAAAATATCTATCACTTTTATTTGGGACATTTTTCCAGATATTAGAGTGCTATTGTGTAGTTTCATCAGCTTTCCACTAACACCTGTGCCAGACTAGGGAGGGAGAGTTCGATTCATATAAACAGAGCAACAGGACATTAGTTCAGGACAGTTTTACGACAGTTTTTACAACAGTAAATGCAGTCAGCATCCTATCTACTTATTTACTCAGTCAGTCTGTCTCTTGTTATTCTCGCTACCTAACGTCTATTTAACTGTAAAGTCCTTGCAGTTTGAGTGTTCTATTTATAATGCAGTGTTCAGCATATCATCTAGTTTATTTCTGCTTCATCATTCCTAATTTCATTCTCTCTAATTCTCAATTCTTCTCACATACATGATAACGTGTATAAAAATAAAAAAGGCAATTTTTTAACGAACAATCTATTTTTCTATTTTTTTTTTGTTGCTAAAAATCTATTTATATAATAGTTCTATTGTTTGAGAAATGCTTATTAAAAAAAAAAAAGTTAAAAAAAATTAGTAGCTCCATTAACCTATGGCGCAACAGCCTATGAAGGGCCAAGGCTTGCCAGACGACGATTTGAATGGGGGGGGGGGTGTGGTAAGCACGCCGCAGTTCCCACGCCGTTTATAGTTCCGGCCTTCGCTACCTAGGGCGCTACTAACTGTAGCTTCCCACATTTTATCACGATGCTGGGTTAACACCGACTTTGCCCTCACGGGAATCGAATATATCCATTAAACAAAATTACAGCATTTAATGTGATAATTCCATAAAAGAGATAACAAATTTTCCCAATCACTGCAAATAAAATTTTCAATTTTTCCACGGTTTTTGAGCGTAATCAGATTTTTAGCCTACAGAAAACAATAGAATGTACACATAAAAATTATGTACACATAATAGAAACACAATTGCATTCGATCACTTTTACGATCAATATCACATTATCTCATTAATTACCCATTAAATATCTAATATAGGACATCCGCAAAATTATAAGAGAGCCGAATTAATGTGAGATACCATTTTTATTCACTCACCTTTTTACATATTTCTCCGATTTGTATAGGTGAATTTTATTCATAGTTGTTCATAATATTTGTGCAACCAAATTACAACAAGCGCAATAATAAAGACATGTTTGCACTTACACATGCTAATTTCTACTATTTTTAGACCATTTAAACTAGCTTGGTGTAGTATCTGTATAACGATTATTGCAAGGTGTAACCTTCACATATAGAGAGAGACAGTTGAGATATGATTGCAGTATTGGATATGTTTAAGTGTGAATAATAGAAGTAATTCATTAAATTGTGTTCTACCTAAATGGTGTATGAATAATATTTAATCCCTATATCTTATTAAACTTTATCAAAATAATAATACGCCGACATCTTTGTTAAAAGATTGGGCTTTCAATCTTCAAGAAATTGAAGCGAGAAAATAATGAAATAAGATTTTGTAATCCTGATATGGTAAAGCTTTTCATCAATAGTAACACATATAATCATCAATTTGCCTCAAATGTAATTTTCAGAATATTAATCTCTCTCTCTCACATTTTTTGTTTATGCCCATTGTATGAACAGGCTCGATTAATATTTTTAAATGCTTGTACTCAAAACTTCTTGAATCCTTGACTTTTTTCATCACTTCTTAAACTGCATCTATACGCTTCACTTTAAATGACCTTTCTTCGGATTATATTCCAGTTCTATTAGTGCTCGACATACATCCTATTCATATTTCCTGTAAACTCCTGGTATAACCAATTGAGAACTGTTCCAAAGGCTTCTTGAAGACAATCTGGACTTGACAGTGTCTCTAAAAACAAGAGAATAAATTGACGACGCAGTACTGACTTGACTAATGCTAGGGATTAGCATACAGACATCCGCTAGGAAATCAACAGTGAGACTACCATTTCTCATGAGACGAACCTTCCTCATCATATTAGGAAGTAAATAACGAACAAGCACAGAGCCAGATCAATCAGTTGTGACACCAAACCAGATATCCTTCAGATTAAGACAACATATGACAGACTCACAAGACAACTAAAAAGTGCTTTGGCAAAATTTCGAGTGGACATACACAATGACTACCTACACAGTTTCTCTTACAAACGAAAACAAATCCTCTGGGCGGCAACAAGACAAATTCTTTCTTTTCGAGAAACACCTTTCGCATTACGTAAGGACGACATGACATGGGCCATTCTGAAGACGAAAAGGCGAATTAGTTTGCTGAATACTTGACCCTAGTTTTTAAAACACACACGCTGACAGATTTTTCTAATCAAGTGCTTATACAAGCTCTTTATTCCTCTTCAACTATCTCGACCTCCTAATCCATTCACCCCATCTGACGTTTCCTATATTATTAAACATCTTCTTCCAGGATAAGCTCGCGGTTATGATTTAATTACCTCAAAAGTCTTGTCGCATCTCTCTCTCAAAAAAAAAAGAAGCAATTTATATCTTACTTCTATTTACAACTCAGTTCTCCGTATAACATACTTCCCCATCAATTGGAATTTCTCCATAATTAAAATGATATTAAAGCCTAACAAACCTCATCATCTTCGAACTTTCTACCATTATTGGGAAAAATTTCATAAAAAAGTCTTCTTAACTTTTCTATTCTTGCCTTACTATTGAAAACATTTTATCTAAGCACTAGTTCGGATTACGCAACCTCCATCCCAATATTCACCAATGTCCTTGGTCTAGTAAATTATACCGCCTCTTCTTTTGAGTGGATGCAGTATTACTTGGATGCTTTTCTCGACATTGCGCAAGCATTTGAACGGGTTTGACACCCAGGTTTTTGCTGTGGAAGATGAAACAAATTCTTCCTCACAGATGCTATCTCATTCTTAAGTCATATACCTTTCTAACAGATACGTCTATGTTGATAAAGGCCTCAAGCTACTCTTCCTTTTATCTTGCAGAAGCTGGTGTTCTTCAAGCTAGTATCTATCCTTGGATCTATTCTTTCTTACACAATTCTGATCTACCAATTCACACAAACACTGTAATTTTCACACACTCACATTAGATAGCAATTTTCTCTCCTCATTCTGACCCAGTACAA
This sequence comes from Triatoma infestans, assembly GCA_011037195.1. Lineage (NCBI taxonomy): Eukaryota > Metazoa > Arthropoda > Insecta > Hemiptera > Reduviidae > Triatoma > Triatoma infestans. The sequence continues at coordinate 48,370 of JAAEAF010013623.1, forward strand.
TCAACCTGAATATTGCAACCATTCTTAAATTCTCTGGAACATTGATTTCTCAAAATAAAAAAAACAAATGTGAATATATAAAAATGCCAGAATATCATCATCTTTACACTTAGTCGTATTATTTGTTCCTCCAGTTTATCTAAATCAGACTGCACTTCCTTACGTCGCACACAGGACGATATTGAACTTGGACTTTACATTGATATCTTGGACAGACAAACGACTAACATGGAATCCGCACAAAACACTCAAACGACAAGAACTAGCTACTAACGCGACTATTTGGGCAGACTAACAAAACTAACCACCTAACAATAAAGTATAGATATACAATGCACTACTGAAACAGATATGGACTTATGGACACTAGAAATATGGGGTTGCGGGGGGGGGTCAGCCAAGCATATTCAATCTAAAATCTACGAGTTTCCAAGTTTAAAGAGAATTGTCTCATTACACAGCTATTTTAATTGTATTTAATGTAATCGTTACCTCTTCAGGAACTTCCCTTGTGGGAAGGAAGGAAACAAACAAATGAAAACACACATATTTATAATAAACCAATTTGGTTTATCTAAAAAAAATAAGGTTGGTGACTTTTCTAAAACATCTAACGATGTATATATTAACTTTCATAATAAAATGGTCAAATAAGATTTTTCTTCAGAAAGATTTTTGAATAACGCATGACTGTATTTGGATACGTGACCCATCAAAGTAAATGATATGTTCAAAAGGATCGTGAGAAGATTTTAATGTATGAACAAGTTTGCAACAATGGATGGATATACCTTCTCTTAAATATAAGACTTGTTGCTTTTTTTTTTTTTTTTTAGTTTATTGATAAAAGGAAAAAAAAATGTGTTGGTCCGTTTTTCATTAGGTTAGTGTTAACGTCAGAGCCATTTCTTCATTTTAATGAGAGAAAAGGTGATACTAAAGTGATGGACATGTAACTCTGAACACCCATCTTAATGAACTCTTTTCCCAAAACCTTAGCGATTGTAGCCTATAGCTAAATGAGCGTGATTTTTTTTCTTCTATCTTTTTATCTTCCAAGGAAGTATTACGAACGATTCTTATGAAATTTTCGAACTTAGAGAACTTTCACCAGAAATGAACGTTTTGAGATGCCCTGATTACGTAAAAAAATTTTTTTAGCGAATGGTCCGTAATGTAATTATGGGTAATCTGAACAAAATATTTCAAAAAATGAAAAATCGCGGGAAGTTCAAACTTGGCATTCTATATAGGGACCACCATCGCCTCAGAGACACGAAGGTATCATTCAAAATCCATTTACTCAGAAATCCAAGCTTACTGTTAGTAAGAGAAAGTATCGTAATCGTGTTAAATTTTGGATATCTAGTTTTTTTTACCGGAAATATCCGTTTTAAGGTCCCTTGAGTAAAAAAAAATGTGGTTTCCAGCAATTGGTCTGTCTGCCTGTATGTGTGCGCGTATGCGGGCCGGACAGCATATCTTAAAAAATGAAAAATCGCAGAATGTTCAAACTTCATATTTCATTATAGCGCTATCAGGTGACTTGAGAATATGATTTTCGTAAAAAAATCGTTAAACCGGAAGTAACATGTTACTCAATTTTTTTTTCATTTAGTATTTTGTGATTTCCACAATAACGGTTTCGACGATTTTCTTTATACTTTACATATTAACTATACATATAATCAGCTATATCTTTTTTTTTTAAACATTTCTCCGGAAAAATTCATTAAAGGACACTTTTAGGAATGTGGTGGGGGGTTATGTTTTCCTCTAAAATGCTATTTCAGTTAAACAAACAATTCTATCAGCTAAATAATATTAATCAGAATTAAATATGTTGTTGAAATACCATGTTTGAAGAAAATCGGATGACTGAAAGTGCGTTTTTATTGAAAAATATTTTTCATTTTTCTGCTATTTTTTTTGCTAAAATAGCTCAACGCTTTTTTTAAAACTAAGTATTGGAACTATACATATATAGAGCTACAAAACTTATTTGCAACATTTCTACAGAAAATTTCATTTAAGGGGGCTCTTGATAGATGGGTGTCATGCTTTCCAATAAAGTGCTATCATAGTTCATTATACAACACTACCATTTCTAAAAAAAAAATTAATTAGAAATAAATAGATGTCCAAAATTCGGAGTTTCAAGAAAATTAGTAAACCGGAAGTGCGTTTTCACTGAACAGTCTTTTCTTTTCAGTTTTCGCGATTTTATCCATAAAAACACTGACGAATTTCATTAAATTTGGTATATTAACTATAAAAAAAAAAAAATCTGGTGTGAAACACTCACACAACTTTCTCTTACTCCAGTTTTAAAAATTGTAATTAACCACAAACTAAATAGTTTGTGTAGTAAATTTAATTAAATTTCGTCGGTGTTTTTATGGAGAAAATCACAAAAACTGAAGAAACTGTTTAATAAACATTACTTCCGGTCTTCTGATTTTTTTTCATACACGGAATTTCAATAACATATTTAATTCTAATTAATATATTTAGAGGACAGAATTGTAAAATAAACTGAAATAGCACTTTAGAGGAAAACCCAATCCCTCCTCTCCCCCAAAAGTACCCTTAAAAGAATTTTCCCGGAGAAAAGTTTCAAATAAAACTTATAGCTCTTTGTATGTGTAGTAGATATACCAAGTTTTAAGAAAATCGTTGGAGCCATTTTTGAGAAAATTGCAAAAAAGTCAAAAAAAAAAAAACAACTGTTGGTACTTCCGGGTAAGGAATAATGACAGATAACCTATTATCAGATCCCATAGTGATACCTAAACGTAATATCAAATTTCAACTTTCTAGGGTTTTTCGTTTTTGAGCCATGGTGTTTACAAACATAGTTACATACATAAACACACACACACACACACACACCACACACACACACACACACATAGACACACACGCACAAAACACACTTTCACACAGACACACACACACACACACACCAACCATTTCTAAAAACACTTTTTTGGACTCAGGGGATTTCAAAACGGATATTTTCGGTGAAAACTCGATATCGAAGATTTGACACGATTACAATACTTCATCTTACTAGGAGTAAGAGAAAGTAAAAATCTGGTGTGTAACACTCACAAGACTCACTTTTAAAAAAAAAATACCCCCTTCACAAAAACTGATAAATCTTTATCTAATTGTAAGGGTGTTGTGAGGAGATGTTGGTTGTTGATGATGATAGATAAACACCTTAAGATTGGTTTAAGATATATAATTGATATGTGTATATATATAACTGACTGCCAGGGACTTTACACTTTAGAATTTAGAACTGAACTGAACTGACAGACTGACGTGGCTAAAATGATATGTACAGAGTGTGAATCAACAGAATGATGTCTGATGTGTAAGACTGAATTGAACAGAATAATCCTGACTGTCTTTCTCTCTCATATATATATATATATATACATTGGCCGAGTCTCTCCTCTCTGTGCGAGAGGGGCTGTTTCTCTCCGCTAGAGTGGATGAGTGGTGGGGGTTCACTGGTTTACTAAAACCCCTACACTAATCATATTCGTAGTTAGTTTGAAATTGATGAAATTGTGATGAAAGTCATGGGCGTTTTTATGGATAAAATCGTGTGAAAATTGATATAACTGTTCAGTAAAAACGGATTTTTTGATACAGTAATATTTATTAAAATATTGTTGAGGACTAGAGAAAAAAAAACTAGCAAAGACTTTGGGTTACACCCCACAGTATACTATGTATTATCGACACATATAAAAAAACGCTTTAAATATCAATTCTAAACTCATTAATTTTTGCATAGGTAATAAAAATCTTTATATACGTATGATATACCCATTTAAAAAGAAACAAAAACAAAACGATTAATAAACTGTTAACCACTTAATTTAATAATAAAATAATTATCGTGGAAATATTTCTCAATTTCTGTAGAAAATAAAAAAAAAAATTAGTAATTTATTTAACAAGTGAGAAAATTATTATCTTTACATACTCGAGCGCTCTTGCTTTAAACAGACAATAGTTGTAATAAATATTTTGTTCACGTGTTAAATATTAGACTTTTTTTTTTTATTGCAATTCTATAAATTGGCTCTTAAATTATAAGAATATTAAAAAAAAGAAAAAAAGTCTGGCGTGAAACACTCATACGACTTTCTCTTACTGCGAAATGGCCAATTTTCTTCACACTTACAATTCTTATTAGTGTTTAAAAAAAAACCGTCAGCATTTTAATGGAGAAAATCACAAATAAATTGAAAAATCAGTTTAAACTTCCGCTCAACTGATTTTTTTCAAACTGGAAAATTTTTTGAAACTTAATAAAATTATTTAATTGACACAATTGTATAGGGCATTGTTGAACTGAGATAGCACGTCAAAGGAAAACGTAATCCCACCCTTTCCCTTAGTAGGACGGGTCTGAGGACCCTGATAGGGATAGTGACTGGACACACTTGGGTGTCCAGCCACTTGTTTAATATAGGGAGGACGTCTAGTCCCATTTGTCAGAACTGTGACGACGGAGTCAGGGAAACGGTGTACCACTACCTTTGTCAGTGTCCCCGTTTCGCTGGAACTAGGTTTCGTGTTTTTGGGAGGGCATCACTCTCGCAGGATTGTCTGCGCGAGCTGGAGTTTCGGGATATCTTGGGATACTGTAGATTAACCGGTAAGCTACCGGGGGAGATTTATTAAGGGGATAGGGGGGTATCGGGGGGATAAAGGCCACATAGGCTTAGGTCCCGCGCCATTAGGCACCCGAACTACAATAATAATAATAACCCCACCCTTTCCCACCCAAGTCCCCATAAATGAATTTTCTCGGAGAAATGTTTTCAAATAAAGAGCTACAACTCTCTTTATATGTGTAGTTTTCATAATTAGTTTAAAGAAAATCATTGTAGCCATTTTAGAGAAAATAGTAGACAACTGAGTACTACTTTCAATAAAATACATTTCCGGTCATCCAATTTTCTTCAAACTCAGAATTACGGACAACATATTTTATGCTAATTAATATTACTTAGATGATAGAATTGTATTATAAACTAAAATAACACTTTGGAGAAAACTATAACCCCCTTCCACCCTCAAAAGTGTCCTTTAATGAATTTTCCCGGAGAAATGCTTGAAATAAAATGTGTAGCTCTTTGTGTGTGTGTAGTTGACGTGTAAAGTTTAAAAAAAAAAAAAAAAAAATTGGTTGATGCCGTTTTCGAGAAAATTACAAAAAACTGAACAAAAAAAACAACCTTCAGTAAAGTAGCACTTCCGGTTGATGGATTTTACCCGATATCTTCGTGTCTGATGCGGTGGTAGTACCTAAACGGAATACCAAGTTTGAGCTTCCTGCATCTTTTCATGTTTGAGATATTCTGTTCACGCATAGATCTCAAACAGAATATCTTGTTTTCTCTTTATTGCCGCTATATGTCGAACTAATTAGAGTTTGAATAATGTCACTTTCACACACTAGTGCGAGAAAATAGTGTGTAACTCACTTGTGTGTGAAATTTGAATTTAGTGTAATAATCGTCATATTATTCAACCGATTGCAGAAAAAAATTTACTATTTTTGCATTGTAAATTTATAAATACTATGTATTATATAGTCACATACTCACACAGACTATGTTCTAAAAACCATTTTTTTGGGCTCAGAGGACCCCAAAACTTTCTATTTCCGGTGAAACCTCAATTTCGAAAATCTGGCACGATTGCAATACTTCCTGTTATTATGATTGGTAAGAGGAAGTAAAAAATATGAAAATGTGCAAATACTAAGAATGTATTTTAATTCAACTCAAATACTTTCTCTCTCTCTCTTTCTACAACCTGTTCCGTTTGGTTTAACCTCAAATCCGTTGTATCTGAGATTTGTTTTGATCTTGTTTTCTCTTTATTACCGCTATATGTCGAACTAATTAGAGTTTGAATAATGTCACTTTCACCCACTAGTGCGAGAAAATAATGTGTCACTTGTGTGTGAAATTTGAATTTAGTGTAATAATCGTCATATTATTCAACCGATTGCAGAAAAAAAATTACTATTTTTGCATTGTAAATTTATAAATACTATGTATTATAGTCACATGAAAAAGCATTTTATAAATTTTAAACTCATCAATTTTTGCATAGTTAATGCAATTTTTATATGATATACCTATTTAAAAAAAAAAACGATTAATAACTGCTAACCATTTAGTTTAATTAATAAAATAGTAATTATAATGCAAATACTTCAGATTTTTTTCAGAAAGCAAAAAAATAACATTCAATTCTGTATGTTATTCTGTATGTATGTTATTCTGTATGTATGTTATTCTGTTAAATAATTTTTTTAAATATTTTTCAAAACAAATAAAGAATTGTTACACTCACTTCCTATCAAATGAATTTTTGGACTTAATTTCTCACTTGCATAACTTTTATTCTCAGACTGAGTTTTAATGTGTAAAATGTGTCTTACCCTTTCTTCTAAGAAGTCTATAGGCTTAGCTATCTCATACATCTTTAATCGTCGATCATCTAGAACCATATTTTATATCTTCTCGATCTTTTCTTCGGTAGTTGGAGTTTTTTGGCCGTCCTTCATGTGGATCATCTTCAATCCGATGTCCGACCACGTTTAAACTCAGCTGTCCATTTTTTTTTTCTGTTGATAACGAAGGTGCAGACCCCTTATACACTTTCACCAACTTTGGATGAATTTCTGTTTGGTGAAATTACCATCCAAAACGAGAAGAATTTTATGACGGAACGGTATTCAAGTTTATTAATTTTGTCAAAAACATACAACACGCTTACTTTAAACAGCCATATAAAACAAACTACACGTCTGATCAAATTCAGATTTGGTATTTTACTTTTGCAACAAATGTGCCAACAAAATAACAAAACAATAATTTCATTTGTAGCAGTGCCACAAATGGGTTAGGCCGAGAACTTTTTCACCTTGCACTAGTATATAGCACAAAGGTCATTGACTAGAATGACCTTTTTTACTTTCTCTTACTCCCTAATAAGAGGAAGTATTGTAATCGTGTCAAATTTTCGATATCGAGTTTTCACCGGAAATATCCATTTTGAGGTCCCCTGAGTTAAAAAAAAAGTGGTTTTTAGCAAATGGTTGTATGTGTGTGTGTGTGTGTGTGTTTTGTGTGTGTGTATATATATGTATGTGAACTGCATAGCTCAAAAACCATAGAATGTTCAAACTTGATATACCGTTAGGTATCACTACGGGATCTGACTATACGTTATCTGTCAAAATTCCTCAACCGGAAGTACCACTTTACAAGTTGTTTTTTTTTTACTTTTTTACGATTTTCTCAAAAATGGCTTCAACGATTTTCTTGAAACTTCCCCAAATAAACTACACATACAAAATCTACAACTTTTATTTAAAACATTTCTCTGGAAAAATTCATTTAAGAGCACTTTTAGGTTATGTTTTTCTCTAAATTGCTATCTATCATAGTTGATTATAAAATTCTATTATCCAAACAAAGTTAATTAGAAATAAATAGATGGCCAAAATTCCGAGTTTCAAGGAAATTAGTAAACCGGAAAAGAGCTGAACATTTTTTGCAGTTTTCGACGAATTTCATTAAATTTGGTACACAAACTATAAAATTTGTCAGTTGCAATACCAGATTTTTTCCATTCTGAGAAGATCTTTAGAACATACGTATAAGTCCTAAGGTCCTCCCAAAGAAAACTCGCGTAACAACTGACTATTAAAAATTGTCACACGATCGCTGTTCTTGCACTTACTTCATTCAATATTATTAATCTAATTTTGTTAATTTGAAATATTTTAGAGTGAAATTATTGCAATATTCCCCCCTCCACACACACACTAAACCTTATCAATAGCTGGACATAAGACATGTCTGAAAAAGTACGCGTAGCTTCTTTGCTGCAATATAAAGGTATCGGTTTCATTCACGATTAAAAAAAACAAAAACAAAACAAACAAATATTTGGAAAGGTCAAATGGCAATTTGCTATCCGTCGAACCACATTTCGAAACTTGATCTATTAAATCCATGGCCTTGCTATGGTGAGGAACACCTTTATTAGAATAATATTTAAATAAGCTTACTAAGGACAAAAATTAGTGGACTATTCCACTTCCTTAACGTTTAGCAGAAGTTACATAATTATTCATATTTTTTGATTTGAATGGAGGTCAACATCTGAATTCTTTATTGACGCAATTTGATTAATTGGTTAACTGTATCAGGCTCACAAATGTGTGAGCAATAAATAAATTGTTGACCACATATGAGTGCTAAAATTTTAAGTTATTCTATTTATGAAAAAAAAAAAAATCTGGTGTGAAACACTCACACAACTTTCTCTTACCGCAGTTTACAAAATAATTGTTACTGACAAATTTATGTTAAGTATATTAAATTTAATAAAATTCGTCGGTGTTTTTAATGAAGAAAAATCGCTTAAACTGAAAAAAACTGTTCAGTAAAAATGCACTTCTGGTTTAGTAATTTTCTTGAAATTCTCGGAATTTCGGCCATCTATTTATTTCTAATTAATTTTGTTTATCAGAGACATTTTCCGTGGTAGCCTGCTTCATTTTGTGGTCATCGACCACGTTTCGGGCGTTCGCCCATCTTCAGGATGCGTTTATCAGACAGTGTGACAACACAGACTTGCACAAAGCAACTTCAGTTTTACACACTGACTGGTGTTTTTAATTGTATTTAAGACTAAACTCTTAAACTAGGTCAAGGAGTATGGTCAGCTAGGTGGGAAAACACGTGTTTGGGTTGTTAAATACTGTTAAAAACACCAGTCAGTGTGTAAAACTGAATTTTCTCTGTGCATGTCTCTGTTGTCTGAAAAACGCATCCTGAAGATGGGCGAACGCCCGAAACTGGTCGATGACCACAAAATGAAGCAGGCTACCACGGGAAAATGTCTCTGATGCTTTCCAGCTCTGCGGAACCAAACACCACAACAACTAATTTTGTTTAGATGGTTGAATTATATAAACAACTATGATAGCACATTAAAGGAAAACAAAATCCCTCCCCGCTCCCCTTACATGACTTTACTAGGAGAAATGTTACAAATAAATGTTGTAGCTCTTTATATGTGTAGTTCAAATCCTTTGTTTAAAGAAAACCGTTGGAGCCGTTTTAGAGAAAATAGGAGAAAACTGAAAAATACTTTTCAGTAAAAACGTACTTTCAGTCATCCGATTTTCTTCAAACACGGTATGTCAATAACATATTCAATTCTAATTAATATTATTTGGATGATTTAGAATTTTTTTTAATATACTGAAATCGCATTTTAGTGGAAAACCTTAAACCCACATCACCCTCCAAAAATTGCCCTTAAATGATTCTTTCCCGGAGAAATGTTTCAAATAAAAGTTGTAGCTCATTATATGTGTAGCAGATATGTAAAGTTTGAAGAAAACCGTTGAAGCTGTTTTTGAGAAGATCACAAAAGTAGAAAAAAGAAAATTTTAGTAAAATGGTACTTCCGGTTGAACGATTTTTTACGAAAAGTTTATTCTCAAGACTCCTGGGTAGCATTTTTAACGAAATATTATTATTATTATTGTAATTTGGGTGCCCAATGGCGCGGGACCTAAGCCTATGTGGCCTTTATCCTCCCTAGACCCCCCTATCCCCTTAATGAATCTCCCCCGGTAGCTTACCGGTTAATCTACAGTATCCCAAGATATCCCGAAACTCCAGCTCGCGCAGACAATCCTGCGAGAGTGATGCCCTCCCAAAAACACGAAACCTAGTTCCAGCGAAACGGGGACACTGACAAAGGTAGTGGTACACCGTTTCCCTGACTCCGTCGTCACAGTTCTGACAAATGGGACTAGACGTCCTCCCTATATTAAACAAGTGGCTGGACACCCAAGTGTGTCCAGTCACTATCCCTATCAGGGTCCTCAGACCCGTCCTACTAAGGGACAGGAGATACTCCGAAGTTCCCTGCCTACTTGTCTTTATAAATCTTTTGGCTTGGAGGCACCCCTGCGTGTCCCCCCAGCGTTTCTCCAAAACTTTCGTCTCCCAAAGTCTAATCTGTTTGTCACGAAACGTCTTTGTGACAGCCAGGGCTGGTTCAGGACCGCAAAATGGTTGAGATGATCCCTCCCTAGCCAACTGGTCTGCCCTCTCATTCCCCTCTATTCCCGCGTGTCCGGGAACGAAATATTATGTTTGAACATTCTGCGATTTTTTTTTGAGTTTCAAGATATATAGTCCCACATACACGCACAGACTAAAGGGACAGAACAATTGTTAAAAACCACTTTTTTGGGTTGGAACTCAGGGGTCTTCAAAATGGATATTTCCGGTAAAAACTCAATACCGTAAATTTGATGCGATTACAATAAGTTTCGCCTTCCTCAATGTTATTGGAGAATCTCTCTCTCTCTTGCTTTAAACTGTTCTAATGTTTTCTTTTTCTATTTATGTTGCCTAATGAAGTATGACATATAAACCTCTATTCTGATATAATTCAATTGTAACTATGTAATGTAACTATGTAATTCATGAATTTTTCATGAAGTGTTTAAATGAATGTATGTACACTTTCATATAATATACGTCACTTTATTAATGTATATTTTATTGCTTGTATATTTCATTTTATTTTATTGTTATCAATATAATATATGTTTTTCTATTTGATATATTTTATTAAACTAGGATAATATTGAGTTAAAAATGGATTTGGTAATAAAAAAAATAAAAATAAAATAAAAATCAGTAAACATTAGTGAAAAGTAATTGCAAAATTGAAAGAGAAACGTATACAAAAGGAAAATATACATGGGATCACACCATTAAGGGGAAATAAAAGAAAAGGACGAATAATATTACAATGGTATGTAATAGAAAGGGATCACGTTATGTTGTTGGTGAAATTGGTTATTGCAAAGATTAGTTACACTTTTACAAACTATAGACTTTATTCAAGAGCTATGATGAATATATGTCATTGCTTTCTTACATTTTTTTTTTTTCTTTTTTATTTATTTATTTTTTTCTTTTTATTTATGTTTTTGTGTAAATGATATAGTGTGAAAGTTCTACAGTGTGTAGTAGAACTACTGTCTTAATAGCGCCTTCTCTTATCAATTCCCAAAAGTTAGTGTGCCTCACTCAAAGACTCCAGGCCTCTATAAGAAGGTAAATAAAAAAATCTGGTGTGAAACATTCACACAACTTTCTCTTACTCCAAATTTCAAAAATGTAATTGATAAATTTTATATTTAGTGTACCAAATTTAATGAAATTCGTCGGAGTTCGTCGTCAATATTCGTCGAAAACTAAAAAAAAAAAAAAAACACTGTTCAGTAAAAGCGCACTTCCGGTTTATTAATTTTTTATAAAACTCGAGAATTTTGGCCATCTATTTTATTTCTAATTAATTCTGTTTGAATGATAGAATTGTATAATCAACTATGTGATAAGCACTTTAGACTAAAACATAACCCCACCACTTCCCCAAAAAGCCCCCTTTAAATGATTTTTACCAGAAGAAATGTTTCAAATAAAACATTGTAGCTCTTTATATATGTAGTTCACATTTTTTTGTTTAAAGAAAATCGTTGGAGCCGTTTTCGTCGAGTAAACTACTAAAAAACTGAAAAATACATTTCAGTAAAAATGCACTTCCGGTGCGATCCGTTTTTTTTTTTCCAAACTCGGAATTTCAACAACCCATTTAATTCTAATTAATATTATTTAAATGACAGAATTGTATAGTAAAGTAAAATAGCACGCTAGAGGAAAACCTAACCTCACCTCTCCCCAAAAAGTGTCCTTAAATGCATTTTCACAGAGAAATACTTTAAATAAAAGTTGTAAATTTTTATATGTATAGTTGATGTTCAAAATTTGAAGAAAATCGTCGGAATAATTATTGAGAAAATTGCAAGAAAGTGAAAAAAAAAAAAACCATTCAGTAAATTGATACTTCCGGTTGCGGGAATTTTGACAGATGACCTACTGTCGGAATATTAAGTTTGAACTTTCTACGATTTTTTTCATTTTTGAGCTAGACACACAACACACACCATTTTCAAAAAAAATAACACTTTTTTGGACTCAGGGGACCTCAAAATGGATATTTCCGGTGAAAACTTGATATTGAAAATTTGGCACGATTACAAAAATCTGATTTTAACGAAAAAAAAAACACTTGAGTTTCCGGTTTGAGATCGCGTCAGTGGTTTGCTAAAAACCGTCGTTTCGCGCATGTTGCCTCTTTAGGATCGTTACACATTGAAAGCCAAACAAAGCAATGAACTTTGATTGAGAACCTGTTTGGACTTGTGCGAAACGTCGGTTTCTAGCAAACCACTAGACGCTGTCTTAACCTGAAAACTCAAGTGCTTTTCACTAAAATGGCCGCGGAAACCTAGAAGATCTTATAATCTAAACTTAAACAGATTTGGGAGGGGGGTTACATTGTATTTCCTTTTTTTTTATCATCTTTTCTGCTCATCTTTAACATACTTCTCTTCCATTTTGCTTATCATCCTTCTTAACCTTTATAAATTGTGCTGCTCTATTGGCCAGATTTTAAAAGTATAAATTAGAGTAGGCTTTATCACAGAATTCCATAATTTTCTATTGCTTTCCATCTTTAAGTTCGACCTCAAGAGTTTTCTATATTTATTATTATAAGCTCTCCATCCTATCCTTATTATTAAATATTAATATTAGTATTTATATCTACTTAATTCCTTATTCAATCTTTCTTCTTGCACTATCATATAATAGAAATGAAGTAATATTTATTTAACCTACATTATCAATAGTTATTTCTTTACATCAAATAAAACAATATTTACTTATTTACATCAAATGAAACAAGATTTATTTATTGACATCTGTTTAATCAGTTGACATACTATTGGCCTAGGTGTTCAATACATAAACAAAACAAAAAAAATCTGTGTTCAATGGAGAATAGTTTTTCTTAAGCACCTCCTCCAAAACCCCATTTCTGAAGCATTTAGGGTACTGCGTAACCTCGCTGATAGAGTTGTAGTGGAAGTACGAAATGAACAATATAGTTTTTAAAAATAATTTATCTAATTTTGTTAATACATTAGACTGTGAATTTATCTTCAAAAAGAGTGTATTTTAGTGTCAGGTACTGTAAATTGGGATCATTAAACAAAGGCACAAAATCCCGTTAGGGTAACTCTTTTGTACAAGAAAATTCCCCCGCGAGAGAGAGAGCAATTCCAAAGAATAGAGTCTAACATTAGCTTTCAAAGAGTAAAGAGTACATAGTCTTAACTCAGCCTTCAAACCAGACAGTCGTAATTCTGCTTCCAAAGCCAGAACACTACTTCAGGAATCGCTCTCTTAGTATTAGTGCCAGTTTCACAATATATTAAATTAGTTTATAATATCAAATAAGTTGAGTTATTATTTTAATAGAATATAATTATTTATAATACAGTGGTGACTTCTTAATTATTCTTAATACTTCTATCCTTATCTTAACATTACAAGCCCTTTTTCTACAACACCGCTCGTGCCACTACAAACACTCATCACACCATACATTACAGAGTCCAAGCCTCCTAACCATACAGAAGTATGCTTTCTACAAAGGAGGCATATATATTGTGCTTAGTAGGAATGCTCATGTCGCGGATTCCATAACACGGAATGCAGCATCTGCGTCACTGCTCTCCCCTTTCCTACTTTCTCTTTAACGTCCTCAGAACAAGTTCCATACTTATTTAGAATAGATCCAAGATACTTGACCCTGGAACATCCCTTTATTATTTGTCCTGATTCCAACATCAGATTTGGTATGTCTGAATGACCAAAAACTAAATATTCTGACTTTTTTAAATTAAGTTCTAGTCCCCATTTCGGACACTCTTCCATTAATTTCTTATAGCTGGTCCTCTGCGTCTTGCGCAACAATGACAAGTCGTCTAAGAAAAAAAATCTGGTGTGAATCACGACTTTCTCTACTGCAGTTTATAGTTATAATTGACAACTTTTCTTGGAAAAAAGTATCAATTAAACTTATAGGTCTCCATATTCATAGTTAGTAAATGAAACTGCCAAGATTCTCCTATATACCCCACAGTAACAACTATTTAATAATCAATATAAAAATATTTACAAAATAAATTATTTTTAAAAATACACTAATCACTTTATAATATAATTTATAGCAAAACCATGGCTATTGCTGAGAGAGGTAATGCCAAAACAAAAAAAAAAGTAAAATTTTGAGAATGCCGAATATGATTTGCCACAGTTTAGCCTAAATGTTTTGGAGTTCCAAGACCCAAATTATTTGGTATCCTTTATACTAAATACAATAGTAACCTGGCATAACATAACATAGAGAGAGAGACTAACATTTCAAGTAGAGATTTAAAAGGGAAATAATATTACCAAACCCGTAGATAGGTGCTGGCAATATTTTCTTGTTCTTCTTAAGAGTGTCTCCCTATTCAGGGTTCCTTGCCCCAAGTAACCATTTTTCCCGGTCCATAATCCTCTCGCCGACATTACTTCGCGCACCTGTGCGAGCCAGCTATCTCTTGGCCTCCCTCTCCTCTGTCTAGCGGAAGGTTGCCACCATAATACTTGTTTAGGAAGGCACGAATCTTTCATTCTCAAGACATGTCCAAACCACAGCACTCTTCTCTCATCAATTTTTTCGAGGATTGTCTTATTTGCTGCTGCTATCTCTCTGATGGTGGCGTTTGGTGTTCGATCGAGAATAGTTTTTCTTAAGAACCTCCTCCAAAACAGCAGTTCCGAAGCATTTAGGGTACTGTATAACCTCGCTGATAGAGTCCAAGCCTCCAAACCATACAGAAGTATGCTTTCTACTAAGGAGGCATATATATATTGTGCTTAGTAGGAATGCTCACATCGCGGTTCTATAATACGGAATGCAGCATCCGCGTCACTGTTCTCCCCTTTCCTACTTTTCCTTAACGTCCTCATAACAAGTTCCATCCTTATTTAGAATAGATCCAAGGTACTTGACCCTGGAACATCCCTTTATTATTTGTCCAGAGTCTAACATCAGATTTGGTATGTCTGAAGGGCCTACAACTAAATATTCTGACTTTTTTAAATTAATTTCTAGGCTCCATTTCGGACACTCTTCCAATAATTTCTTAGCCACATAACTGAAGTCCTCTGCGTCTTGCGCGACAATGACTAGGTCGTCTGCGTAGCTTAGAGAGTAGACAGTCCCATAACTAATGGGACACCCATTTTTTTTCACATTTCTTTGTCCACACTTCTAACGCTACCTGCAGCTAAATTTTAAACAGAGTTAGTGCCAAACTGCAGCCTTGCTTTAAACCTTTTGTGGTTTGGAAAACATCGCTTAGCTCTCCTGGCACAATTACTGTCGCATAGGTGGCTCTGTAAAGACACCTTATTGCAGATAATAAATCGGCTCCTTCATCTATTTTTTCCAAAGCATGGAATAGCTTGCTTCTAGGAATAGAATCATAGGCCTTTTTCAGATCTATTGAAACCAAGTGGAGTTCTTTATTTTTTCTTAGATACTTGGCAATATTTTCATATAATCATATAATTTTCAAATAAAAGTTCCAGTTTTATATCTATGCAGATCACAGTTTCAAATTTTAATAAAATCTTGCAGCAGTTGTGGAGAAAATGCCCCCCAAAAAAAGAAGAAGTTAAAAACCAATTCTGTAAGGTTGGACTACTGGTTGGTTAATCAATTTTGGTTCAATTATTATTTTGTACCTCGTATTATAAACAGATGATATAATACTAACATTGTACTAAAGTGGTATTTCAAGGAAACCTTGCTAATCCCCTAGAATACCCGAAAAAAAATGCTACAAATAAAAGTGATTGGCATGTAGGTATGTGTGTAGATAGTATAGGAAGTTCAATGAAAATCGTTGGAGTCATTTTCGAGAAATTAACCAATAACAGCTCCACTCCCACAAAAAATCATTAAAATGGCACTTCCGGCTTTTGGATGGATTTTGACTAAAACCTTACTGGCAACAGTTGATGGAAATTAAAGGTAATATGGGAATATCGAGTTAAACTTCCTACGATTTCTTGTTTTTGAGATATTTTGCTGTCACACATACACACACACACACACACACTATTATACTATTGGCTAAAATCCTTTTTTTGTCGAACTCAGGGTTCCAGAAAAACTTGCATTTCCGGTGAAAACTCAATTTTGAAAATTTGACGTGATCATAATACTTCCTGTTTAGCAGAAGTTCTTATTTCTATAAAGTACAAAATTACAAGACTATGTTTAATTTAAAGTTGTTAAAATTGCAATAAGAAAAAAAATCCTGTGCATTTTTCACAATCGATATTGTTTTAAGTAATTTTTTTTTTTTTAATTTAAGGCGCGACAACATCTATGGTCATTAGCGCCAGAAGCCTTCTCAGTGCACTGCCGGCCTCCGGACAGTGTTCTCTTGCTACAAACAGCACTGTGCATCACCGAAAATAGTGAGCTGTGGAGGCTACTAGGAAGAAAAAATCTAAGGGTAGCAATGGACTCGAACCCGGGAGACCTCTTCGCGTGGGAGTCCAATGCGCTATCCACTTAGCTAATCCCTTCCCATTTTAACTATTAATTTCTTTTCAAGAAATGACAAATTTATTTTGCAGAAATTTATTAAGATCGACGAATAGAATTTTATTAAATAACCAAAAAAGGAATCTGTAAAACTTAATCGTTCAGGAGTAGCTTCAACAAAATGAATGGGAAATGTTGGATGAGCTAATGGTATCTAATGAAATAAATAAATTTGTAATAAAAAAACTGGATAAATTCACTAATAAAAATAAATAAATTAACCTATGGCCAGGGAAGGGCCAAGACATACCTACCAGACGGCGATTTGTATTTGGAGGAGTGTGGGAAGCAAACGCCGCGGTTCCCTGGCCGTGTAGTTCTGGCATATATGCGCTACCAACTGTAGCTTCCCACATTATATCCCCCGATTGCTGGTTCAACACCGATTTGTGCCCTCAAAGGAATCGAACCCCGAATTCTTGTACCAAAGGCGAGTGCGCAAGCCACTAGACCAACCGCGTGAGGGCATAAATTCACTAATAAAAACCTTCAATAAAAATAATGAAATAATTATTATTGTATAATTACCTAAACAGAACATGAGTACCATCAAGTATTTTCACATTATTAAATATTTTTACATTGTCTTCAAATAATTTTTATAATGTATTTTAATATTCAAATAAATTTATAATTGTATTTTTTTCATTCGTTCCGCTCGAATGTTTGAATAAATATAGCAAGTTCAATATAATAAACTCAATAATTAATTACTAATTGTTTGAAAAATATAAGAAATAATTTTTTAAGGGCATTATTATATATTTGGGAGAAATCATATTATTGTTAATTAAATTTACTAAAAAAAAAAAAATACATTATATATTTTTAATTTCTCTATTAACTAATTTCTACTATTTTTAACTGAGACAAGAAAATTTGCTGATGTGTTTATAATTGACAAATGATATTTGTTATTGTCAGCGCACTCTATTATGTAACTAGGCCAGGCTAGAGCAAAGTTTTTTTTTTTTTTTATACAAAATTAATTAAAAAACATTTGTTTGAATATTTCTTTAAGTAAATTTTATGCCTTTTAACTTTGTTTAATTACCTTTATTGAATTTTATGGAATTTATTATTTAATATATATATTTTTTTTAATGTTTCCTGTAAATTTTTTATTTCTTTTAACAACTTCATTTGTTATTACTTAAGATTTTCTACAATTTATAATTTTATTGCCTTACTTGTTTATTCATAATATAATATAATTCTTTTAACTTTATTTATTATTAATAATTTGTACAGATTTGATTTTTTTTTTTTTTAATTACAAATGACTAGCAAATTTTTATTTTATGTTTTAAAACTATTTATTATTGGGACTTTTAATGAATTTTTAGTATTTTTAGCATGTTGTTGTAAATATTTATGTATTACATTGAAAATTCTAACAAATTTAAATGCGTTTTACATATGTACATACATAAATACAATATTAAAACAATATTGTATTGAATGTGAATACATTCCTATCCTCTTCTACCTTCTAAAGCAGTGGCCTTACTGAGTTTCCTTCCATTCATCTCTATCGTTTGCCGACTCGTTTCTTCCTAATTCATTCTATTCCTCGTGCTTTCAAACTTTCCTTTCACTTCCTCGTCCCAGGTTTTCTCCTTGATCGGTTGCGGCGCCTTCTGCCACTGTCGGATTCGTACACAAATTTTGCCAACCTTACATTCTCCATTCTGGCGCAATAGGTACGAACCATCTCTGAGTTGGTCATTCTTTCTTCTAATCGACTTATATGATTGGCTCTATGCTTAAGTCTCTTCTCTACAGTGGTATAGACATCCAAAAATAGCATTCAATATATAAAAAATATACAAAATATAATTACTTGTAAAAGAAAGTAATGCTAAATTAAGTTGTCACTCAGCAATATAAAGATTTTGAGGTCTCCTGAGTTTTGAAAAACAATTTTTAGACCCTCTCTCTTTCTCTCTCTCTCTCTCCAAAGATAAAAAAAAGAAGAAAGAACAGAAGGGGCTTGACTACTTCCCCCTTTGGGTGCTGAGAGAGGAGTTACTGTGAAATTAGAGACATTTTCGGTGATAGCCTGTTTCTTTCTGTGATCATCGACCGGTTTCGGGCGTTCGCCCAACTTCAGGAAGCGTTTGTCAAGCAGTGTGATAACACAGACTTGCACAGAGTATTTCAGAAAAGCTTTAGGACAATTATTTTCACTAAGTATTTCAGAAAAGCTTTAGGGCAACTCTTTTGCTATTCTTTATGATATGGCCATACTATTGCAACGCTTTTCTTTCTGTTCACGGGCTCCTTCATTTCTATAATGCTCCTTGCCTCTTCATTTCTTTCTTCTCTCCAATCTAGATATCCTGGCTGCCCTTCTTATCCTATCCATCTCCAATGGCTGCAATTTAATTTAGTGTGTAAACTGAATTTGTTCCGTGCAAACCTGTGTTATCACACTGTTTGACAAACGCATTCTGGAGATGGGCGAACGCCCGAAACCGGTCTATAACCACAAAAAGAAGCGGGTTAACATGGGAAATGTCTCTGTTGCTTTCCGGCTCTGCGGAACCAACCATCACAATTACTGTGATACTTTTCAAATATTCCAAATTGATCAGAGACATTTTCCGTGGCAGCCTGCTTCATTTTGTGGTCATCGACCAGTTTCGGGCGTTCGCCCATCTTCAGGATGCGTTTTTCAGACAGTGTGACAACACAGACTCGCACAGAGGAAACTTAGTTTCATACTCCAGTTTCACACTAAGTGAAACTGGAGCACAGGTTCTGAACTAAGTTTGCTCTGTGCGAGGCACAAATCCCGTTAGGGCAAACCTTTGTACAAGCTAATTCCCCCCGCTAGAGAAAGAGAGAGCAATTCCAAAGAATAAGACAGTCTAAACTCAACCTTCGAACAGGACACTTCAGGAATTGCTCTCTAAATATCTGTGCCAGTTATAAATTAAATAAGTTTATAAACCAAATAAGTTGTTATTATTTTAACAGAATATATTTATTTTATAAAACAGTAGTGTGTTCTTAATTACTCTTAATTCTTATAATCTATCTCAAACAAACACACAAGCCCTTTTCGCTAAAACGCTTACGCCACAAACCACCTATACACATCAAACATCACCATAACATTACACCACAAAATGAAGCAGGCTAACACGGAAAATGTCTCTGATGCTTTCCAGCTCTGCGGAACCAACCACCACAACAAATTCCAAATTGAGTTTTCCGGAAATACTTGCTGTGAGAAATGTTTGTTTTGTGTATGTGTATGTGTGTGTTTGTGGTGAGAGAGAGAGAAGGCTGGAAGCAAAATTTGATATTATATTTATGGACCATCAAGAGGATCATTTCAGACGCTTTAGGAAAACTCTCTTTTGCCATTCTTTTTGATATGGCCACACTATGGCAACGCTTTTCTTTCTGTTCACGGGGTCCTCCATTTCTATAATTCCCCTTGCCACTTCATTTATTTTTTCACTCCAGTCTAGATATCCTGGCTGCCCTTCTTATCCCAGCCATCTCCATTGCCCGCAATTTACTCTTCTGATAATCTCGCTAAAGATCTATCATTCCACATCTCTACTACTGCTCGTAAGATCCTTTTCTTTACCTGGCTGGATATCAAATTTACTTCACGTTTAGCAACTTGATTATTCTTTGGGTTGCATTACTCTAAAGTCTACATGTATTTCATAATTTTCAAACACGTCGATAACTGAGCCTAACCTAAATATATCAATTCTTTTACGACATTTTATATAATAATCATGTTGAATTATTCAAAAATAAAGTTTATTGTTTTCTTTGAGTTGAAGTAGAAAACTAAATGTAATCGTTTTTTAATTTGAAACATTTTTACTAAGAAAAAAACTTATTAATGGAAATGCCGTTTTAACATCTAAGATCCTTAGAAATAAGAAATGATAAATATGAGAAATAGGAAAAAAAAGGGGAAGTAAACTAAAATTTACAGAAGCTGATTATTTTGTTTACTTAGTAATACAAATTTAATTACACATAGTGCGAACTGTACGGGACTGGAATGAAGAATCGATGTGATGACTGGTTCTACTGAATACATACGTACATAAATGTATGTTGTTTATTTACTAAATTAGTATATATATGTTACAAATGGGCACATAAATTTGTAAACATTACATAGAAAAAAGTAGTTATAATGGCGATATTGGTAATCCCAACTTTATATCCCAATTGTATTCATGATTATTCCAGGCCAAGTAATCATTAGAAAATCACAAAACTTTGTTTAATTTGCACATTTAATTATCAGAAATGTTTTTTTTAGAAATAAAAATTCATTGCTCTTCTCTTTCTGAATATGCCTTTTTGTGAGTGTCTGTGTGGTTCATAAAAAAATGGAAATAAAGAAATTAATATAGGGTCATTCAATAAGTAACGAGACAAATCGCTGTAGCTCAAAAACGCGTTATTTAATCCATACAAAACTTTGGCTACTTTTCAACATAGTCCCCAGCAACATTTATACACTTGTCCCATCGTTCTTCTAATTTGTGTATGTCTCTGGCATAAAATTTTTTAGGTTGATCTTGAAGCCACTTTTGCACCTGATTTTTTAACTTCTTCATTGGATTGAAAATGTTTCCCACGTAGAGCCTCTTTAAGGGATACAAATGGAAGCCCGATGAGGCCAAATGGGGCGAGGCCGGGGCTCAGCAGAAGTAGGAACACCGTTCTTTCAATTGTTGACTGGTTTGAAACCTGGTGTCTTAGTGGGCGTCCATAAGCTATCTTGGAACCCATCTCGCACAAGTTTTCTTGTACTGCAGCTTATTCTGAATAATGTTGTGGATAGTTCCAAGACTTGCGTGCACTTCTTCTGATATTAGTTTAAAAGCAATACGCTGTTGTCCTGAATTTACGCGTTAATGCGAGATTCGAAGGAAGAAGTTACAGCATCAACCGGTCTTCTACTTCGTTGCTCGTCACAGTAGACGACCACATTTAAACTGTTCTAACCATTTGTAAACGTTCGAACGGTTCAAACATTTATTCCCCCCGTACAATTTCAACATTCTTTCTTGGATTTCACTATCTTTGATACCCTCTGCAACTAAAAATAAAACTGAGCGTTGTTCTTCCGAGGTGCAATGTTTAAGCGGACTCGCCATTGTTAACTATTATTATTATTATTATTCGCACACTCCAGGACACCGTACCTAGCGCATAGCACCAAAACCGGTGTTATGGTCACTTGGCCTTACCACATAGTAGGTAAATTCCGTCCCTGCCACGGGGAGGCGGACCTTTACTTATCCGTCTAGTCCTTCTTATTACCGCAACTTCTCGAGCGAACTCTATAGTCTTTAAAATTCCTAGCACTTTCTTAGTCAATTCTCTACAGTCTCCCGGCCATTTCTCTCCCCTACTTATCTGCTTGAATTCCATATGGATTCTCGCCTCGTCGAGAAGTGGACACCGGAAGAGAACGTGATGCACCTTATCCCGTTCACCGCATTCGCATTCGGGGAATCTTTCAGTCCCAGCTCATAGAGCTTAGAATTGAACTCCCCATGGGCCGTGAAGTATTGCGTTACGGTTTGGGACAGCTCCAGCCAACGTATCGACAGTCTGTGATGCAGATTTGGGAAGAACTCATATGTGGTTCTCCCTTTCTGTGCTTCATCCCAGCGCCTCTGCCATTTCCCAATCTCGTACTCTCGGATCATTTTCTTTAGAAGAGCAGGAGGCATCTGACTGGACAACTCCTGACCATCAAGGACAATCGTTCTCCCTTTCTTATGCTTGTGGGTAAGGGCCCTCATCTCCGCGAGGAGATCGAGCGGCAACACCCCAGTGACCACCGGTAAGGAGACCGTGGAGGAAGTCGCGTAGGCCCTTATTACGGAGCACAAAATGGCTCTTTGTATCCGTAATAGTATGCCGCTGTACGACTGCATGTCAATTCTCTCGCCAACAGGCAGCTGGTACGTTGCAACATTCTCTATCACTCCCCTATAGATGGTCAAAGCCACGCCAGTCTTCAGCCCCCCACTTACCACGGGCTACTCTTTTGATTCCCTGGTACAAGTTGAGACACCTTGAGCCTACCCGCTGAATATGGGGCTTAAAAGAAAGCTTAATCCAACAGCACGCCCAGGTACTCAAATTGGGTTACATGGACTATTCTTTGTTCGTCCACCCTGATCCAGGGAGGACGACTGGGATGAAGTTTGCCTTTCATGAGCATCATTTTAGACTTCTCAAACGAAATCTGAAGCTTCTCCCCTTTGTTAACCGCCATTCTTCTCCGCCATTGTTAACTGAATACTTTTGAGGTTATGCTTACCAAATACTCTCGAACAGCTGAAGAGAAACTAAGTACAAATGTGCCAACTTGACGCACTGTCGCCAACGTGACTATTTTATTGATTAAACAAACCATTTCTGAGCTTCTGTCTCGTTAATTATTGATTAACCTCGTATAATATTTCACTTAGATATCGTCAGAGGATTTGATGAATAATTTGGTCAAATTCTGAATGTTTTTATTTTTTTTAATTTCTTTGCGATTTTCATATAAAAGTTTCCAACGATTTTCTTTAAACTATACATTTACCTTGGGCAAATTATATAGCAGTTCTTAACCTTTTTTTTGGTAGTGGGGTACCCTTGTAAAACCCACAATCATTCTTGCTCACCGAAAACTGTATTCCAATTATTACTTTTTCAAAGCAGTGATAAGAGAAAGTATCGCGTTTTGGCAAATTTTTGAAATTAAGTTTTACCGCAAATTTGGATGTTTTAAGGTCCAAAGGGCGCAAAATGATTTTAGGAATGCTCTGTGTGTGTGTGTGTGTGTGTGTGTGTGTGTGTGTGTGGGCGCGAGTGTGTGGTTGTGAAGAAAACATCTCAAGAACTTAAAATTGCAGTGCGGAAGACGATAGCTAAGTGATTAGCTTACTGGACGCGGAGGTCCCGGATTCGAGTCCAGCTGTGCTGCCCTTGGATTTTTTCTTCCTAGGAGCCTGTACAGCTCACTCTCCAGTGATGCCTGGACAGTATTGTCTGTAAGGAGAGAGCATTGTCCGGAGGCCGGCAGTGCACTGAGAAGGCTCGCGGCGCCAATGACGCGAATTTGTTGACGCACCTGAAATTAACAAACAAAAAAAATCGCAACAAGTTCAAGCTTTATATTCCGTTTACACACTAATGTTGGATCAAATACAAATGTTTCAGTTCAACAAATTCAACACCAGGCGTGCCCAACTTTACTTAATTTTAAAATTTTCCACATTCACAGCAGGGAATCTGTGAATTACTACGAAACTGTCAATTCCTTTTAGTGGCATTATCCACAGTGTAGTTAATTATATACAGATGTCCTAAGGACAAGACAACGTTCTCACCAGCTTATACTTAAATCAATAATTATATTAGCTTAATTAATTAGATAAATTATAAATATGGGATTAGCTCATTGGTTAGCGCATTGGACTCCCGCGGAGAGGTCCCGTTCAAGTCCATCAGTGCTGCTGCTCTTGAATTTTCTCTTCCTAGGAGTTTCTACAGCTCACTGTTCGGTGATGGACAGCGTTGCCTGTAACGAGAGAAAATTGTCCGGAAGCCGCACTGAAAAGACACTGGGCGCCAATGATCATAAATGTTGATGTGCCTTAAATTAAATAAAAATAATAATAAAACAAATACCATTGTTTAGAAATAAAAAAATACATTTCGTAGCCACTGAGTGTAAGCAGGTTGTAAATTTCAACCTGCTATAAAACGGCCAAAAATTCCTTTGATCTTTCCTTCCGCTTGTAGAAGATCAAACTTGATATTCCATTTAGATATCCACTAAGCTGATTGTAAACCTGCCGTTAAAATTCATCAACCGGTATTCCGAATTTATTGAATTTTAATTTTTTCTAATTATTAGTTGACTTTTATTTTTTTCAGTTATATCTGATTAGTTATCACATTATATTTTCTTTAAGATCTATAAATTCTTTTATATAAATAATATTAATCAATGCAACTACTTGGTGCTCATTAAGAGGATTTAAGTTTTGTTAGTTTTGTCAGTTAGTGTAAGTGTTTCACACCAGATTTTATTTTACATCAGTTTTGCATGTTTTTTTTTGAAAAATTCTTACAATCTAAGCTTTGGAATAAAAAAAAGCAAAAAAGCAAACTTTTCTTCACAATATATATCCAGACAATTGTTAATTAGCATTGAAATTCCTTCCAGATTTTATCATCAAGCCCAGATTACTTACTTAAATACTAAGTACATAGTTGACGCAGTATGATTCAGTGGAATTTAATAGAATGACAGACAGGTAATGTCAATGACGAGCAATATATATAGTTTTTATAGCTCTTAAAATAGCAGATTCATATCATTTTATTACACTTTATATTTTTACTTTATAATTTTGTCATATAACTTATTTGTCTCTTGTAATCTTATATTTTGTATTATATCAGTAATGAATAATGGAGAACTTATTTTTTAGCGTACTATAAATAGTTTTGTATATAAAGGGTGCTGCAGAAAGAACTCCCTGATTTCGAAGGAGAATAAAAAATCAAATCATGTGAGAAACACAAATATTGATTTTATTCCTAAAGCCATTTTACATCAGTGTGTTTTTGAAAATCACATCACTCAAGTGGCATCCTTCCACTCACAGAACCCCTTTCGGAAGTTTACCTGTGTTTTTTATCTCTCCTGGAAGTTAACCTTATTTAGCTATGTTTATGCCATTTCAGGTTACTTTTTAGGCTTGGTCTAGGACAGTCTCGTGACTTTGTTGTGAAGGAGTTGTTTACACGAAATGGCGTTTCACCAATAATGACGCAGCATGCCTTTCGCATCCGCTTAACGCTCGGTTGGCAAGAATCTGTTCCACATAAGAAGATAATCCACAATTGAGTGTCAAAACTTCAGAGAAACAAGTTCTACTCTTTAAAACGCAAATTACATGGTCGACCTTTGGCGGCAAATGTTGTCGTTGTTGAACAATGTTACAAAGAAAAGTGATTAGAAATGTATTTTCTCTGAGCAGTGACCATTCCATCTTTAAAGAAAATCGTTGTAACAATTTTCAAGAAAATTCAAACCAACTCCAAAACCTAATATGTAAAATTACACATGCAGTACCCCGATTTTTTTTTGTTTTTAAATTTACAACATAGGGCCATAATCAAATATGAAGATTCTGTGTAAAAAATATATATACAACAGAAAAAAATAAATAATAGAAAAAAAGAATTGAGAAACTAACCAATCAATTTTGTCACTCACTGTCATGAACGCTGTCACTAGATAGGATGTCGCGAGGCCATAGGCGTTTCAGCCGTCTAGGAGAGTTATCGGATATACTGCGGGATAAGAGGCGTCGGACTAGAGGATTAGGATGTGAAGATAGGATCCCATGAAATTTCTTATATCTGACCGATTTTATTTAAATTTGGAATTCTGTAATGTACGTTATCCGGTTCAGGTTGGCTTAAACGAAAAGCTAGTGTGGCAATTGAATGACAGTTGTAACAAGAATAAACGCATTAAACTCACGCGTTTAATATTATATTTTTTTCTATAGCAGCTAAAACTATTTAAATAAAAAGGTTGTGAAACGTGGGAAGAATAAAGTTTAAGGTAACGTTTTAGACACTGAAAAGGGGGGGAGGTTACCTTCAAAAAGGTTGTACAACATTAGTTTAAAGTTAATCAATATTATTTTATATTTTCTGATACAATTTATTTATTAAATTTTATAATTTTAAGAACATCTATTTCACTTTATTAGTAACAATATATATTTTAGCAATTTCATTCAAACCTAAAATTGTATTTAATTGGAAGTTGGCCACACTGTAATCCCTTTTAATCTCTAGAGATTAAAAGAACAACTTTAGTTATTATGATTTTTAATGAAATAATTGGAATTTTTCGTCTCAAACTGCATAAAGAGTGTGATGTGATAGCGATAGCAAGAAAAAAAAGAAGAGATAATTTTTAAATAAATCTAAAAATTACAACTAGTGGTTGAAAATTGGAAAAGGGTCCAGCCAGCCGCTACCTGCAGGTCATGAACCGCGGCAAAGCCTTTTTGTATTTCTTTCAAAAAGGGTCAATATACAGTCAAGAGATAATACCTTACTGGCCTACCTGGCCCACCATCTGTTAACAAAGCATCGCTACCCCGGCCAAATCAGCCCTTGTTAACTACTGACCTTCCCTAGGGTCAATATACCACAAGAGATGTCTTAGTGTTACACGTACTTACACATCAGCGTCGATGTGTGAGTGATGCAAATATAACACGTCGCCCCACTGGAGGAGGGATTCAGTTCGACTCAGGCATCAAACGTCTACATCAGTTTTCAGATCAGAAGCACCATCTCACATCGCGAGCGCGTCCCTATTTAAGGTTTTAACACTTTACTAACTTCCTTAATATTTTATATTCATTTTATAATTCTTATAGTTATTTACAATTGTGCATCTTAGCTTTTCTATTTTATATCTCTTTAAATTATTTGTTAAAATATAGTATATTTTTATAAATCAGTAGTACGCATTTCGAATACCAACTCTCTAATCTCTTACCCTCTAATTAACAATCTATTACTCTTACTCATCACTTCAACTTCCGGTATCAATAAAACGATACCAATGCAAGAGGGTTGGACAATCAGGGTTCTAGACGGCTTCAGGTTATCAAAAAACGATGAGCTAATATTTTGAAGATTAAAGTATTTGTATTAATTGTAATAATTATATTTAACTAAATAGTCTAAAAAGCCCAAGAAGGGACGTCTTGAATTTGAAACCACTGAAATCATTCATTTTAATAATGATATTTAGGAAGTGTGAGATGACGTGATTTCTTCTAAATTTGCCAATTTAATATAATGTATGGTACCATCTCAAAATTGCCACCCCCTTAAAAAAAAGGCTTATATCATTGGGTAAAAATAGGAAAATGTGTTTTTTTTTACTAGTTTTTTTTTTTATTAAAGTAAAAACAGGAAAAAACTAGGAGTAAGAGAAAGTAATAAATTTTATAATATGAGTTAAAATCAAAAGGAACGTTCAAGTTACTCCCATATATGAAAAAAGGTGAGACCTACTCGTATTTCACAATTAATGTTCAACTGTATATAATCCAAATGACCATGTAAATCAAAGAAATATAGGTGAAGGAATATTGTCCTTAAATTAATAAAATTCATACTAATTGTTAGTATTTTCAATTCTTTTAATGACAATAGTTAAAAAAAATTTTGTTGACTTGTTAAAAATATTTATATAATATATGTATTCAACTTTATAATATAATATAAAGATATCCTTCAAATTCCAATGAATCCATAAATATAAACAAAATAAGGAATCCGATGATCTAATCACAAAATCTGATACAGATCAATGCAAGGGTATTGGTTTTTTACAGATAATACGTTTTAATGTGTTTATATTATATTATTATCTGTTTGTAATAATTTAATGTTTAGAAAATCCCGGCCATCTATGATTTGCAGTCATAACAAGCTGTATTAGATATTTAAGTATTCTAATTGTGCCATACCTATTGGGTATTACATTCACAATTAAGCGGCCTATAACATTATAAAGAATGACGCAAGCCTTGGGACACATATACATATTATTTTTCTTGCTCGAGAAATTTTTTTTTTTTTTGTAGACATAGTGGGGGGTAGCCTTGCCTAATACCAGGAAGTTAATTATATTATCGTCTAATTATTATTTCGATATTTTCAAATAAATAATCATCGAAATTCTATTGTGATTTACTAATTTTTAAAAGATTAAAATAACTAATTATTTTATGCAACAAATTTAATGTTTATATTTAGTTTTTTTTAAAAAAAAAGTATTATTTTAAAAGTTCCAGTTATTGAAAATTTATGTATGAATCTGAATTTATGAAAACGTAAAGACGTTGAAAGTAGAGAGCGCAGAACTACAAAAGTCCAAATAAACTGCTCTTCTTCACTAAGCTAATTTTTTTTTTTTCATTTTATTTGAAACTTGATTTCATGAAAAATTTAAATATTACAGATATATTACTTTGATTAATATTACAGAAGTTTGTACTTTTTTTTCTAAAATGAAATTTAAATGTATACTATACTTCTTGGTCGAAAAATTGCCTAAAAGGCTTCAAAATTCTTGACATTCCTGTGATTATCTCTGTCTCTTCAGCAGACACAACACCTCGACAGTCATAGTTGTAGGTCTAGGGGGTATTGCAGGGAAAGTTTGTGATACAGTAAAGATCATCTTTTAAGAGGAAATCTTGAATTTGCGTCAGATTTTCGTCGATAATGAGTTATCAACTGAGGAAAATTCTTGAGTTCTCTGAGCAAAAAAAAATTTTTTTTTTTTTTTAATTTGTCTTTGTTGGTGTGAATGTGAAAAACAAAACAAAAAACAATCTGGTATGGAACACGCACACAACTTTCTCTTGCTACTGTTATTATTATTATTATTATTATTATCATTAGTATTGCCTATCATGGGTGGGCACTGCAGCCATCAGAGGCTTATTGTGCCATCCCCGATAACCTCTAGTAGTTGAACCCTCCCTCCCTGAAGAGTTTGAGGACTTTCACCACCAGATCATCTTGGGCTACTATCTCCTCAGTCAGGTCGCAATGTACCCAAAGGTCTCATACCTCAATTTAGTTATTGCTAAGCAATCAAATAATGGTGGCGGGCCGTTACCTTCTCCTCCTGACATAATCTGCACAAGTGTTCCACGCTGATATGCCCTACCTTGTGCAGATGCTTCCTGAACCTGCCATGACCCGTAAATAGTTCTGTCACCAGAGAAATCTGGCTCCTACTCAGACTAAGGGTCATTTGGGTCCTTCGTTTACACAACCCTGGCATCATCCTTTTGCTGTGTGTGGCACGTGGACTACCCCTCCAGAGCTCTTCATGCTTACCGCAAAACCACTCCCTTATCGCCGCACGAATCGCTCCACCAGTAATCCCCCAGGACAGGCTCTGGACCAATGAACGGAGTATTTGCCCCGTTCCTGGCCAGATGGTCAGCCATCTGATTACCCTCAATCCCTATGTCTCCAGGCACCCATATCAGCTGTACCTTATTGTGCCTGGAGAGTCTCGACACTCCTTCACTAGGAATCTGGTAGTTCTGCAAGCCTCTAGGGCTTTCAGTGCAGCCTGGCTGTCCGAGCAAATGGGTATCACCTTGCCCCTTGGGGCTCTACGCAGGTTCTTCTCGGCACAGACCTTGATAGCAAATACTTCAGCCTGGAATATTGTGGAATATCTGCCCAGCGGTCTCTCAATACGTACCTTTTGGGATGGGCCCATTTCACATACTCCTGCTCCAGTTCCGCACCCCATCCTAGACCCATCAGTAAACCATAAGGGTCCTGTTCGGTAGCGTTTTTCCCACCCCTTGGCCCATTCCGCCACAGAACCTAGGAACACCCGAAATGGAACTTCGATGCTACTGTTAATGCAATATTATATAAAATGATAGATTTTTAAAATTTCAAATTAGTCCTAAAATATACGTAGACGAGGTATGGGGATGAGGTGCTTACCTACCCAATCACGTAATAGAAGAATGCGCCAATAATATTGAACCAAACCCCATATGACATCAAAAATTCCATAGCATTACCTAAAATAATTTCTTTGGGCCAGAAAAATGTTACAAATAAAAGAGAAAGGTTATCTGTGCGGTTAGCATTCCAAGTTTAATGAAAAATCAGTGTAGTCATTCAAAGTTTGAAAAATCAGATTTTCTTCAAAGTTAGAAATATAACTATTTTATTATTATATACATGGAAAATCATATCGTAAAATGGTATTTTAGAGAAAAGCTTAACGCTAATGTTCCCCCAGAAAAATCCCCCCAGGTATACAGGGTGTCCCAAGCTATATGGATAACGACTTTTTATCGGAAACTAAGATAGCTAGAAAAAAAAACTAAAAAATACGTATCCCCGTAGTTTTTTTTTGTTAGAAATCCAAATTTAATTTGCAAATTTATTTTGGTGCTTCCAGAAGCGAGATATTCAGGCACCAACTTCATTTTTTCAAATGGGAGAGGTGTGGTTTTTATTTAAGAAATAGATTCCTCTATTTTTTGTAAGAAAAATTTACTTGAACGGTTTTTTTTTCTTTGAGCTATTTTACAAGTTATGAATGAAAACATGATTCTTATAAGAAATTTCAAAATGATATTATAACGGTTTTTTGATTAATAAGAAAAAAGTACTATTTTATTATAAATTTTACTAAGCATTAATTACAGATCTTGCTCCAATGGCCTTCACCATTAGAGATGTATTTCTTTGTCGTAAGGTACAATTGGCAGGAAAGCATGTGTATGCATCTCTAATGATGGGGGCCAGTTCGAGCAAGATCTGTAATTAATGAGGAATAAAATTTATAATAAAATAGTACTTTTCTTCTTATTCTATAAAAAAAACCGTTATAATATCATTTTGAAATTTCTTATAAGAATCATGTTTTCATTCATAACTTGTAAAATATCGCTTAAAAACAAAAAAACCGTTCAAGTAAATTTTTCTTACAAAAAAATTGAGGAATCTATTTCTTAAGTAAAAACTACTCCTTCCCATTTTTCCAAAAATGAAGTTGGTGCCTGTGTCTCGCTTCTCGAAGCACCAAAACAAATTTGCGAATTAAATTTGGATTTCTAACTACGGGGACACGTATTTTTTAGTTTTTTTTCTAGCTACCTTAGTTTCCGAGAAAAAGTCGTTAACCTTATACCTTGGGACACCCTGTATACAACCAACAAGTGTGAGTGTATCAGAAACATTAAGTTGAAGTGAACTCTCTACACGAACTTGGTGAATTTGCTCTGATGATTGATGAAAATTCGAAACCGGTCGGGAACAATATAAATATTCACACTACGACGGATAAAATAACGTCTGTTATCCAACATTGCGGACCTATCCACATTTTCATCAAAATACTAACGCTTTTTAAATATTTGCTTTAACAATTTAAAATAAATTTAACAATAACCTAAATATAAAAAAATATAATTTAATTTTGCTTAACTTTAACCTAATTTTATACAATGTTTCTGATTTAAATCTACTCTTTTCAATGGATACTTTTAAAATATATAGCTACTTTTACCTATCGTATATATAAAAAAAAAAAACAATACTTAACTTAAGAATAAAGTCCTAAAATCTACATTCAATTGTCAAACATGCTTGGGCTTGTGTAGGCAAACCTTGAAGTCGTGTTTGCAAAAAAAATTAATAATTTACTCATTTATAATCCAGCTTATCATTACGAGATGCGACACGAAGATTTCAGACAAAATCCGCCATCTTAAATGGTCATTTTACTGAATATTATTTTCAGCTTTTTTGCGTTTTCCTCTAAAAACTAAAATTTCAATACAATGTACCCCGAGTTAATGTCAAAAAGCAACTCCACATTTAATGCAAATTCGAACTTCTAAGAATATATTATATTTCTTACGAGAATGGCGATAAAAGAAAATCTTTATTAAGATGTTTTTAAATTTTATTTATTAAATAATATCCTACAATGTTTATTTTTATTATTTTGATTTATATTATTTCTTATCACAGCATTTAAGTTTGTAAGGAAACCAGAGTTTAAAATTATAATACTGTTCTTTAATTAGAAATTAAATAATTTTGGTTGATTATATAGACTAAAAGTATCTCCATATACAAATAGAAAGTATTATAATTACCATTTAGAGAAAGTTTAGTCTTTGAAATCCGTTCATTTCAATTAACGTTTCTATTAAAGTAAATAATGAGTTGCTTGTGTTGAAGTAGGCATTAAATGTAAGGGGCGGGATTATCTCACCGAAACTGTAAACAAACTCAATAGTACCGCTTCGTTTTACTCCTTATTTACTTTCAAGGCTGATTTGGAAATGTTAAATTAGCTTATTACCTTTAGTTTATTGCTAATATATATATTATATATATTATTATTATTAGAAAATTAATTAACTGGAAATTAAATAACCAGGATATAACCTGGAAATTATTAATCTGGAATTAATCTGGTTATTAATTAATAAAATCTGGATATACCATTCTTTCAAACAAAAACACTTGGTCAGATCACCCGAAATCTTCATAGTAGGGTAAATAGGAGGCCTTTGGCTCAGTAAACATGGCGGCCAAGGAGGAAGAAGATGTGTGATTGGTGGAAAGGGGGTGGGTAGAATGGTTTTATGAAAAGGAGAGGACCCCTCTCTTCTACTCCCTCTCGCTCAAACGCTCTCTCTCTCTCAGTCGTTTTTCTGGTTCTCTTCTCTAGCTGTCTGGAGGAAGAAGAGGCGGGGGTAGAATAATTGTATCAAAAGGAGAGGACCCCTCTCTTCTACTCCCTCTCGCTCAAACGCTCTCTCTCTCTGAGTCGTTTTTCTGTTTCTCTCCTCCTTTTACACTATTTCTCTAGCTGTCTGTTCATCATGTCTATTAAAATAAATAAATAACAGTTGATTTGCATATTTAAAATAAACATTTTAAATTGTATAACCAGATTCCATTTGAAGCAGATCATGTGATAGTAAAACTACAAAATTACGACTGAGATTTTTAAAACTTGGTGCAGATTTTTAAAACAGAAGTGCCCTTAAATGAATTTTCCTAGAGAAATGTTTCAAATAAAAGTTGTAGCTCTTTGTATGTATAGTTGATACACCAAGCTTAAAGAAAATCATTGGAGTCATTATTGAGAAAATCGCAAAAACGTAAAAAAAACAACTAGTAATGTGGTACTACCGGTTGAGGAATTTTGACAGATCCCGTGGTGATATCTAAACGTAATATCAAGTTTCAACTTTCTACAGTTTTTCGTTTTTGAGCTATGCTGTTCACATATACACACACTAACACACACACATACACACACACACACACACACACCATTTGCTAAGAACCACTTTTTGGCCTCAGGAGACCTCAAAACGGATATTTCCGGTGAGAACTCGATATCGAAAATTTGACACGATTACAATACTTCCTCTTACTAGGAGTAAGAGAAAGTAAATGTTATTAGCACGGTTTTGCGGAATTCGTGGCGTTAAATTTCAAATATCGGTGCGCTCTTGACTTCCCTACCTGCTTGGGTTGGTATTTATCCCCACCACCTCCATATTTATGTCCGGACATAATGCAAAATTTAAGTGTAAAAAAAATTTTTCATTTTACATAATAATTGCATTAACAGCAAGAGGAAGTAGTGTTTAAATTTCACGTTTCACGATTTTTTTTATTAGCTAGATTACCCATAGTTCAAGAAAACCATTCTTTCTTTGGGAATATTACGCTTCAAGATCTTTCTCTGAATTTTACTCCTACAACTAATAGAAAAAAAATAATTAACCTATGAATCTCTCATTTTTTATGTAAAGACTTGAAAAATTACATTTCTATTTATTTCTTTATCAAATATTGTAGATTTCACATCCCCTTGCTTAATTTATTAGTCTTCCCGTTATTTTTGAGCAGATTTGTCTTTTACAGAAAAAAATTAAATAAGTTTTTAGCAGATATTTCGGTTTTTATTTGTTGTCTTCATCAGTGTGTAGAACTATTTTAATTAATACTGTACTAATTAAGATATCTTTACAGCATGGATGAAGACATGGCTTTCTTTTATAAAATATCAATCTCCTCAAAAAAAAAAAAAAACGTTTAAGTTCATTATTTATTTATTTTTTAAGGTCCATCAACTTTTAGGTCATTGTGCCTGAAACTCTCTCTTAGGGCACTGGCGGTCTCCGGGCTTTCTTTTCTCATTACAGACAACATTTCTCATCACCGGACAGTAAACTCCTACGAACAGAAAATCTAAGTGTAGCTCTGTACTCGAATCCAAGACCTGAGCGTGGTAGTCCAGCGCACTATTACTGAGCTAATCCTATCCCTTCCTATATATTGCAAATTAAATTAAATTTTTATTTCAAAAAATATCAATCACAAATAAGATGACATAATCTCGAATTATAAAAATTGCTATGGAAGGGAATAGCTAAGTGGTTATCGTACGACTATGTTGCGGAGGACCCGGGTTCAAGTCCAGCTGTGTTGTCTGTAACGACAGAACACTGGCTGGAGGCCGGCAGTGCACTGAGAAGGCTCCGAGCGCCAATGACCACAGATTTTGCTTTAAGTTAAAAAAAAAAAATGGCTACCTATAAAAATAATGTTGCACATATTGATTTAATTGAATCTCTGATTATATGGAAACTTTAAATTTGATACGATAAGCTTCATTGATAATTGTAGTAGTCGATAAAAAAAATTCGTCTCTTATAGGCTATTTATACGTGGACATATTTAGTTCGGAGCCTTCACAGTGGGCTATGCCTCAGAGCGATATTCTCTTGTTACAGACAACACTGCCCTTCACAGCAATGAACTATAGAGAAACATCTCCTAGAAAGGGAACATATAAGCGCAGCTCCTTTGGATTGGAAGCAAAAACTTCGCAATTCTAGTTCAGTATGCTAACTACAACTGAAATAATCTTGCTCCAATTAGTTTGATTCCTAAAGACATTGAGCTGTTCAACTAAAATATTTAGCATTAATGGCTCATTTGTTAAAGAATTTGCACAATTACAATAGATTTAGTCCTCTCAAATAATTTAAGTATAAGCTAAAGAATATGCAGTTTTGGAATGTTTGTATAAGGGTTATATTATTGAATAAATTGCAATTGATGTAGAAGGAGAAATAGGGGTAATGTGAAACGAAAATGAAGGCAGATTAAATCGCAGGCCTTTAAACTTCATAGCATTTGAATGCGGAGATATAACCCATAGAGTTGACAAAGCAAACAAACATTTCCTACTCAACATTCTGATTGATCACTATCCTAATTGTACGATCATCAAGTGGGTATTGTCCAAGTATTAGTGGGTAGTTTGAGAGGTGTATATGCTAGAGCATCAGTATGATGTGCTGGTGTCAACCACTACATCATTCATCTATAAACCACTGGCTCCAATATCTAGATAACATTCCCTATTTCCCCCAGCAGCTCTAGATTTACACTCTTCTCATTCTGTCTCATTCACTATCATTGTTTCTCCCCATTGGTACATTGATGGAGACCCACTAACATTCAAAAACATCTTCCACTAGATGCTCAGCCATTTCCTATCATCCAGAACTGAAATGTCTATTCGAATGAATCCATAAACATGCATACCAATTGATAAGCCTGTCAAATGCAATCCAAGCATTCACCTAGAACATTTTTAAAGCATTTTTCCTTTCAATTCAGCACAATGCCATCATGATTCTGAAGATTTTTTTTTTTTGTGTGTGAAGTTGATTAGAAAAAAAGCGGTTGATAATCATAAGGGGAAAAGGGTTGATAATGATGTAGAAAGGTGGGAGAATTTTATTGAAATAACCGCAATCAATTTACGAAGCTGTTTTACCGAAATTTTACATCATTTTGATATTGTGAGAATAATCGAAATTAGATAAAACCAGGGCTGGTCGGAGTCGAAGTTGGAGTCCTATCAGTGGACTAATGTCGTGGTCGATGGAAAAAATACGCCTTTATCTGACTTCATTCTCAGCCTAATATACGTCTTCATTTTTTTTTTTTTCTAATATTTTCATAATATCCATGTAAATACATAAAGAGAAGAAGTGCGGTCTGAAATAGCGTCGCTACTAATGCTGACTAGTGAATGAAATTATATTAGTCTAGCCAGTCAATGCTGTAACATACTATAAATCTAATGACACAGAATTCGTGTATCCCATAGAATCGTCTAATATTGGCGATCCTGCTTCCAAGCTCTTCTGTCCCGTAATAGAACATTGAAAGGCTTGTCGAACCTTTATTTAGAAGCCATATTAGTTTTTTGACATGTTCCACGATACCTAGAACAAATGGAACTTGTACATTTAGCAATCTAACTACCACTGAGATCTGGCTGCGCCTTGGATGTAAATATGGAATGAAAAAGAACATTCAATGCCGCAGTGGGGGGTGATCTTTATGACACTTGTTGCGCTCAGACAAGTAAGCCTTTGAACACCCCTAAGTGCTCTAACTCCTGAGCCGCTAGGTTTTTGTCCATTGGTCTAACCGTACTGGATCCGCAGGGCCATCCCTGGAGCTTAGTCTCCAGCTTTTCTCACATAGTCGTTTACACCTTTAATAAGCAATTTTGGCTTTGTATCTAATACTATTTAAATGGAAATTCCATGTCATCTTCTGGTCAAAAAAAAATCGTAAGTATATGGCAGGCTTCTATGGCATAGAGGATATTCAATCTCCCCGAATGAAGGTTGTACCACCTCTTCTTTTGGTCAAAATTAATTCTTAAGTTTCTGGCCGTCTTCCATAGCAAAGAGGATACTTCCACCTCCACCCGAATGTATCCTTCCTTCTTCTTTATGAAGGGAACCACTACAGTTTTGTGGGGGTTCCACTAAACACCATTGATCCAAAATATTTAGAACTTTTTGGGGTGCCCCAAAAAAATTTTCTGCGAAACGCATTCTCATCGTGGTTGCCAAATCATCTACAACACCTATGAAAGCAACTCCGCAGTTAATTTGGCCAGAATATCGTTACTAATATCGTCTGTCTATAACAATAGCGACAAAACGAGTCCCTGTAGGCAGTCTCTGTAGGACCTCATTCACTGGCCACTATAGAAAAACTGTAATTGTGGCTGTGTTTAGAGTACTTTCCAACAGATTTTCTTGGATTTTCTAAAGGAAAAGTTGACTACTTGAAACCCCATTCTCATTTATGACAAATTTTTTTGTCGGCAGTTATAAAATTTCCCAGATAACTACTTGAAATACCAAATATTTATTTGTTAAAAATTTTCTTAATTACGAGATTTGAACAATTACAACAATAAAAATAATTTGTATTAATAAAATATTTATAATAAAAAATAATAATGAATCTTATAAAACCAAAACTTCAAAGTGGAAATACTAATTTGGCAAGATAGACTTAAAAAAAAAAAATATATATATATATATCCTTTCTAGATTAAAGAGGTAGTACTAAAAACGAAGAAAGAAGAGCTTGGGAATTGGAAGACCGGTTTAAGACGCATTAATAGCCTACCTTTTCCATCGAGTACTAAGTTTACCACCTCTCACTCTATACTCTTGCAAGCCATTACCTTAATCTAGTTGTGAGAAGAATTCACAAGATAGGAAAGAGAGAAGAACGCCTTACTGTCCCAGTTGTGTGTGTATGTATGTGTGTGTGTGTCTTTTTGGCCCATTTGCCTACTACTTCCAACTTATTCCAGGAAGAAAACCCTTTAATATACTTACTCCAAGATGAAGAGCAGACAGAGTATACCTATTACCTTAATACCTTATACCTAATATTATCTCACAACTGTTCTTTCTACTAACTCATAAGTATTTCCTTGAAATGGTATTACATTTATTTATACAAATATAATTATTGTAATATACAATTTTTTCAAATTGTAAAATCCAACATTTAATATTATCTAGCTATTATCCAGCATTTAATAATTATCTAGCTTCCTTATATAATTATATAAGCTAAAATTTGTGACTTTTTTTTATAACTTGTTTGTGTTGTGATCGCTGGACAGATTTCCGAAAGTTTCAAATAACATCCCATGTTTCAGTTCATTTCCAATTTTGTTTTCCAAGAGTTTTCCAAGTCCCCATGAGCTGGCAAAACCGCCAAGTTAAGCTGCCAGAGTGTTTAAAATATTATACAATTTCCTATATATAATAATAGAAAAAATGTATACATATTATGTAGTAGTTGTAGTAGTTGAGGAGGAGAGAATTAACATGATTTAGGAGAGTAAAATAAATAATCTAGTAGATGAGCAGTACACTGATATAATGAAACTAGAAACACAAACTGCAAGGGACTTTACATTGTTATGTGATATTAGAGAATATTACTATTATTATTTGTCTATGGGAAGGGACCAAACCCTACGCTATCGTTGTAAAGATAAATTTAACAACGCCGTAGTTCTACCTCTTCATAAAAAGGGCTGTCTGCAAGATGTCAATAATTATAGAGGAATAGTTCTGCAGGATACTTTAAAAAAAATATATACAAGTATGTTGGGTGAACGTTTGGGGAAGTAGTTACATGAAAAGCAAGTAATGTATGATAAACAGGCCGGTTTTAAAAGGGGCTATAGTACTGTAGATAATTTATTTATATTGACAAATGCCATCCAACTGAAGTGGAATGAGGGATTCAAGAAGATCTATTGCTTCTTCATTGATTTCAAGTCAGCATTTGACCCTGTTGATAGAAATGCTCTGTTCTATAAGCTATCTTCTTTAGGACTTTCCACAAAATTTGTTCAAGCAATAAGAAGTCTTTATTTAGGAACCAAATTATCAGTGTGGGGAAGTGAAGGTTGTTCTCCCCAGTTTGATACCGTATCAGGAGTCCAACAAGGATGTAATTTGAGCCCTTTACTCTTCACAATATATATAAATGACCTTAAAGATCATCTGAGTGGTGGAATCAGAATAAAAGGTTATAATTTGAAACTTTTATTATATGCAGATGACATTGTTTTTTTCGCCGATAGCCCAGAAAGTTTACAGCGTATAACCTTTGGGCCCATATAGCTACCCCAAAAGAAAAACAACAACAAATCAGGTTTAGAACAAATATCCAGACCCAGGTCTGATCCATCTAAAATTCAAGGCAGTCCATACAAATCGTACAACAACCCTAAGGGAAAATCTTTTCCACAGATATCCTGTTCCGAACAAAGGTCCTGAACCTAATTTCCTCATAACCCAGGCAAATCTGTCATAAGATGGATGGGTGTTTCCTATCTGTCTCACAGACTCTACAAAATGGAACCTTCATAAACCCCATTACGTAAAGATGACTCCTTAAACCACAATGTCTAAGTAAGGGATCCAATCAGATGCCTGAGAGAGAGCTCCGTGAAAGAGACAGCAACGACTCATTAATAGCCCTGTCCGGACCCCCGATGAGCATTTTTGGACTGCCGACAACCAACTGTGCTCATCCATAAGGATGAATACTGTGAAGCTGTCCAGCAGAATGAAATTGTATATTAGAGAATAAAGTAGCGAGAGAATAAGAGAAAGAGACAGACAGACTGGCTCAGAATAATAAGTAGAATGATGTTTACTGACTGGTGTTCTCCAACTGTTCTTCGTAAGCTCTTTATATTATATGTATTGAATTCTCCCTTCCTATTTTGGCCTAGATAGCGAGTAACTCTAGGTTCTTCGGCTCCTCACGATTCTTAATGATTCGGATATATATATGTCTATATATAATGTATAAGTAATTTATTTTTTTTATTTATCTACATTATTGGATATATTTATTTTGTATTTTAATTAATTTAATATAATAAATAATTATTAATAAAAGAAAGCTATTTTTCAAAGCTATTTTTTTTTATTTATTATTAAATGTCACGTTTGCTAAATATTGATGTCTGCATACTTATTTATAAATGCTAGTTTTATGTTATATATATAACATAGGTAAATAGAAGGTTTAATGAAATACTGAATCGCGCTTGTACTCATATTTAATACTTTTCTATTGGTGTACTTCTTTCTAGTGAATGATACTTTGTTATATAAAAGAGGATAAAATATATTATAACATATCTATCACGGATTTATCTTTTTTGACAGTTCCCAATTTTTAAAATTATGAACGAATAATTCTACCTTAACAAACAAACATACAAGCTGCAAATTCCTTGATGATTGTGACGATTATGCAGAATTATGCAAGAATCAACTTCTTTTCCTTGATGAATCAACTTATTTTACTTCAATTCATTTCTGCGATGAAGTAATTTTAAATTCGCAGTTGCCGTTACTCCACAAATTATTATTGGATGTTATATTTTGCTGATACGATAACTCTATTTAACTTTGAATTTTATTGAAAAGTACCTTTAAAAACAATTTAATTTTCAAATCTAAGCTAAAAATAGAATTTGAAACGGAATAGAAAACTGAATTTATAACAAAACGAAGAAAGAATCAATCGTACCAATTGTAACACTCAAAAGGTCTTCTACATTTACTTTTCCGCTATGTTAGGTATTTGTTGTTAGAAAATAGGGATTTACTTAAAACATAAAAATTTTTGTATTATTTCTGTTTTGCTTTTAAATTAATATAACTTTTTTTTCCCTTAATTATTCTATTTATTAAGTTTTTAACTTTTTTTTATTATCTATCTGGTGATGACCATTACTAATCAATCAATTGGTAACGTGGCCAGCGGCGGTGCCTTATTGTCTGTGAGGTTTTAAAAGATAGTTTCTAACGATTGTTGAGTATTTCTCTAAATTTATTCAAGCCTACAAACTGAATTCAAGGCAAGGCATAGAGTTTAGATAGTTCACAAACAAACTCATCGAACACAACGGATTTCCAAGGAAAATAATATCGGAGGACAAAGAATTGGAATTTAACAATTCTATAGTTAAAAAATTATTAATTCTTCACAAAATCGAATTAAACTTTATAAAGCTCACAATATGCGGAAAAGAATGGGATTGCAAAAGGTAACTTCCAATACTCATAGAGCATGTACGTATACTAAACAATAGAGACGAGTTAAAAGACGACGGCATTGAAATTAAAGTCAAACACGCCCTAATAGCTGATAATAATAGTTGTATATATTCAGTAACTAAACTTACTCTCTTCAAGACATTATATGAACACTTTACCGAATAACAATTAATTAATGACCACGTATATAAACACAAAGGCAAAACTAAGATTTTATAAGACCAATTTGATATAAACCAATAAGGACAAAGTGTCAGATAATAGAAACAAATCCAGAGATGAACCCCCAGAATTACCTGGCGAAATAAACTTAAGGAACAGGGGAGAAAATTAGCAAGTTAAAAAACAAATATAAAAAGGAAATTATAAATACAGTTTGACAATAAACTCAAAACAGTCACAATTAAAATCCATTTAACAAACATTACAAGATATCTAGAAAATTAAAAGTCTGACCAAAATAAACGTAAAGATAATTCTTCCCTTGAAAGGACGAGAAATGGACATCCGGAACATAACCGAGGCATCCTGTTAATGTTAATGTAGCAGGAAAAATTAGAAAAAGCAATACACAAATTTATATATTATCACCAAATAGGAATATGTTCTGAAAGAATTGTATCAATGAGATAATTATTATGAGCAAGACCTTACTGTGTTTAACATAACAATTTATACTATAATGAATTTAAAAAATAAAATAAACAAAGCTGGACTAGTAAAAAATTTTAAAGCTCATTGTAAATTAATTAATCACATTAAAATTGCAATTTACAAAGAGTTGGAAGTAACTAACATTTTAATAATAAAACACGAAGTAAGGATTTGACTACTAACTACTAATATACTCAGACAACTGTCAAGACGTGCTCTACTATTTTTAACTTACACATATAATTCCGTTCTAAGAACTACTTATTTTCCTACATTGTTGAAATTCTCTATTGTAAAGATGATCCCCAAACCTAGAAAACCAATGCATGATGCCCGCTCCTACCGGCCAATATGTCTACTTCCAGTAATGTCCAAAATCCTAGAAAAGCTCTTACTTAAACGCATAATCCCTATCCTAGAATCTTCAAAAACCCTTCCCGACCATCAGTTTGGTTTCAGGCAAGTGCACTCCACTATACAACAAGTTCATCGTGTTGTAGACGCCGCAGCATCCTCCTTTGAGAAGAAACAGTACTGTACAGGGGCCTTCCTTGATGTCTCTCAGGCTTTCGACAAGGTTTGGCACCCTGGACTGCTGTGGAAACTCAAAAGCATCCTACCATATACCTATTTCCTTATTCTTAAATCATACCTGAGCGATCGGTTTTGCCAAGTCTCTCAGGGTTCTTCCTTTTCTCCCTATTTCCCTGTGAAAGCTGGAGTACCGCAAGGTAGTATCCTAGGTCCAATTTTTACACAATATACACGGCTGACCTTCCCCTACACCCTAATACAGTAACACCAACCTTCGCTGATGATACTGCTATTCTTTCCTCCCATACCGAACCTACTATTGCCTCCAGTCATCTTCAAGATCATCTTTCCTTAATAGAAGAGTGGTGCAAAAAATGGAAGATAAAAGTTAATGAAAAGAAATGTATTCACACTACGTTTACCCTTCGTCACTCCCTCTGCCCTGGTGTTAAATTAAATAACACCTTCCTACCTACTGCTGATAGAGTACGCTATCTTGGGTTATATATAGACAAAAGACTAACCTGGAACCCCCATACCAGACTGAAAAGGACTGAAACCAATAGACGATTTCTTATCCTTTCAAGACTCTTAGACAAACGATCCAAACTTACTTTAAAAAATAAGCTCACACTATACAAAACTTTACTACGACCAATATGGACTTACGGACTAGAGGTATGGGGATCCACTAAGCATTCGAACG
Source organism: Triatoma infestans (assembly GCA_011037195.1). Lineage (NCBI taxonomy): Eukaryota > Metazoa > Arthropoda > Insecta > Hemiptera > Reduviidae > Triatoma > Triatoma infestans. The sequence goes on from JAAEAF010013623.1 coordinate 91,552, forward strand.
TTTACCGTATCCAATCCTTACAATCCAAAATCCTACGAAAAATCACCAATGTTCCTTATTATGTCTCCAATAAAACCTTACATAATGACCTATCCATTCCATATGTGTCCGACCTAATTAAATCCCGCTATCAAAGATTCCATAACTCCCTTACCCATCATCATAATCCTTTGGTTCAGCAACTTGCTAGTCAAACCTTACCTGATAATCCTTCTCGACGCCTGAAGCGTCAGTGGCCCCGTGACCTTTTAAATTAACTCCATAGCCTTGAAGTAATGCCACTGGGTATTTTCTTCCCATGTAAATCATGTCTTGTAATCATTTATCACATTTGCTTATTGTATATATTGTACAGTTGCAAATAAATTATTGAAGGAGAGAAAAAAAAAAAAAAAAAAACGAAGTAAGACAGGTATTATACTCGAAATTTATTACAAGTAAGTTACACTCTGTATATAATATAATATACAGGTATATGTATATAATATACTGACCGTTCACTAAAAACATTTTCCACATATTCATACGACCTCAAAACAGGTATTTAGAAAATTAAATTTCTAAAGTTTGACCTTTATTGCAATACTCCTCCTCTTACCAGGAGAAAGTATGAGAAAGTAATAATAATATATTGGAAATTAATGAAGAACAATTTTAACAAACAGAACATGTTGGAATTTTAATGAAAAAAAAGTTGTTAACTAAAATTTTGTTTGTTTGTTTGTTTGAACGTCTTTATTACTACACTGATAGAACAATTAATACATGGTAATCATAAAATAAATAATACTTATTAAGATGCAAAAAAAAAGAAAACAAAAGAACCAGAAAATTACCGAATTAAAATTTTTTACGTAAAGACAATACCATGGTCTCTGACAGTTTGGTAGAGTCGTATAATAAATTAATAATATATAAGAAAAGTAAACTGATAATTCAACTTAAATGGATAAAATGTAACGTAAAATTTAACAAAATATCATATTCTTCAATCCTGACAAAATAAACTTTTCAAATTACAAATAACAAATTAAAATAAGTAAAAACATAATTAGCAGAATATATAATCAATTACCACTAGCAGACTTGTGAGTACGCATATGCGGCTTTGCAAAAATTTGCTAGAGAAGGCCAATGTCTGCCATTTAATAACTCCATCATAGTATGCCCCGATACACGCTGACTACCAAACCATTTCAGCCTCAATTCACTAAAACGGGTACAAACTGCCAGATAATGATAAGTTTTGTCCGAAAAGTAGCACCCGCAAAGTTCGCAATATAACAGACTGTCATCAAACAATGCAGACTGATGGCCTAAATTTAACATGCCCGCCCTAGCCCTCATTATCCATCTCGTTTGGTCCAATGGGACGTTACACTGCAAATAATGATTAGAACCTAGGTCACATTTTAGTTCCCTATAAATGGGGTACTGATCATAATCATTTACCTTATCATTAAATTGATTTTTAAATTCAGTTCGCACACTGTCACACAGTAGCCGAAAACATCGGTCCCAACTGCTTACATTAGTTGCAGTTATCACACCTATTCCGTACTTAGTCAACAGGTTGTTAATGTCATTAGACCAGAATATATTTTTAGTAACAGTCTCTCTCGCTACAATCAAAGGTAATCTCCAGCTGGGCATATTAAATACTTTTAGTACATAGTCTAGGTGTAACTTGAGAGTGTGTGTAAAAATTGGCATGTAATTAACCTCCCTATATATAAATACGGATGGCACAAACACTGGCAGTCTAAACAGTTTTTTTATAAAGTAGCGGAACAGCTTTTCAATTTCCTCATGGCAGACACCTCCCCAAACCTGAGCCCCATAACACGCTATGGATCGACTTTCAGTATTAAACACTCGCAGTTTTGAACCGAAGTTAACATTATTATTCTCCATAAACATTTTCCACAGCATGCCGAGCCCAAACTTGTTTTGTTACTTTTTCTTTCAAGTGTACATTAAAACTTGCCTTAGAGGTGATCGTAACACCAAGATACTTATACTGTCCTACAACATCTATTTTTTTATTCTGAAAATACCACTTCTCATTTTTGGCCAGTTTACCACTTCTCCATTCTTAAATACAATTATTTTCGATTTGCCCATGTTGAGTTTCAAATTCCAAAGGGTGACATATCTTTCCAGGCAGTTAACCATTCTCTGCAGTGATTGGGGCTCAGAAGCCAGAAGCACAATGTCGTCTGCGTAGGCTAGTAATTTAATTCTTACAGAACCAATCAGCACCCCTCCACCATCTAAACTATCTTCAAGGTCGTTAATAAACAAAGAGAAGAGGAGGGGGCTGAGAAGACAACCCTGCTTAACACCCATGCTAATATCAAACTCTGTACTTCTGCCTTCTCTACACCAAACCGAGCCCACTGTATTCGTTAGTAGCGACTCTATTGACCCAATAACTTTGGAAGAAAGCCCCAGACCATGGAGTTTAAAGATGAGCGCATGGCGATCTACTGTGTCAAATGCCGCGGAAAAATCAACAAAGAAGGCATACACCTTCTGCTTCTTTACTGAAAGTTTTAGTTCAACAATATTTACCAAGGTAAAGATATTGTCAATTGCTGAATAATTTTGTCTGAATCCGGCTTGAAATTCCTTCAACACTCCATCATTAGCCCAGGTTGTAATTCTTTCCAAAATTAAGCCAGTAAACGATTTTCCAATTACATTATTAAATGAGATGCCCCTGTAATTTGTAACAGCATTACAATCTCCATTTTTGAAGAGAGGGAAAATAACCGAATTTCTAAAGCTAGAAGGCATGCATCCATTCTGATAAATTTCATTAAACACATTAAGGAGAGCCATTATAAAATCTGGAGTAGCATTTTTATAATATTCATAAGGTACGCCATCTAGACCTGGCGCTTTACCATCTTTGCTTTACATATTACTTGATTCAGCTCTTCTAAAGTGAATGGCGAATTTAATTTATCATTCAAAACCAAAGGCCTACAGTACTGAATTTTTACAGCAGGAGATGGTGGGTTATATAAATTTTGAAAGGATCCCACCATCTCCAATCATCAACCGATACATTATCATACGAATTATAATTCCAACCATTAATTGATCTCACAGCCTTCCAAAAATCTCTACTATTTTTACTTTCATTAATTTTACTTATCATATTGCTAAAGTATTGGTTTTTCTTTTCAGAACATAAAGTTTTATATTTAATATTATGTTGTGAATATAATAATTTATCACTTAATTGATTTGAAATTTTTTAAGATATCCTAAAGAAACTTTACGCAAACTAAAACCATCTTTGTCAAACCATTTATTTTTAAATTCTACTGTACGTCTCGGGTTGGGGTTGTAGTTAGCAGCCATTTCTATAAATTTCGTAAACAAATCAGTTTTACTATCTACGTTATCTGTTAACAATTCTATAGAGCGCATACACTTGGCCAACTTATTCTTATATGTTTCCTTATCACATTCTCGCCATATTAACTTTGGTAATGGAAGTATACGCGATGGTGAGTTTATTTTACTTATTGCGAAACTCGCAACAATGGGCAAGTGATCAGAAAATATTTGGTGATCAACATAGAAATTAAGAAGGGAGGGAATAATGTCCAGATTAACACAACAGTAGTCTATTACAGAGGCCCCGTTGGCACTAACAAAGGTAAATTCACCCTCTGGATCTCCCTTTACGCGACCATTAAGAATAACTAGGCCAAAATCATTTAATAAATCTAGAAACTGGCGCCCATTCGAATTAACTATTACGTCTTTCGAACTTCTGCCAAAATTCTCTATAACCAGCTGTGGACCAACACATTTTTTAGAATTTTTTTGTAATTTACCAATTTTACTTTTGAAATCGCCCATTAAACATAATCTACCATTACTATTTTCATACAATAATTCAGTTAATTTTTTAAATTCTCTCTCCCATGAACCAAAATTCAAATAAATAGGCACAATATACATGTAATCATCCAACAATTGAACCTGAATGACATCACTATTTAATAATTTGGAAAATTTCACATACATATTAATATTATCACTTGATTTCACACCATAAACACACCCTTCTGACGCTCTGCCAGTTGAAGCTATTCTAGTTGCTGCTATCCATTTCAGAGAAAACTCAGGAAGAAATCTGCTGAAATCGCCCAACTCCTTCTCTTCCACAAAGGTTTCGAAAAGCATGAAAACATCAAACTTCTTTAGTTAGGGGATAAAATTTCCGTCAGATAAAGCCTTTTTAAGTCCGTGTACATTGTAAGCCAACACTTCCATCCGATCAAGAGAACCTGACTGCTTACTTTCGGCCTTACATATGACGTTTCTCCCTCAATACGAGTTCCAGATAAAGAATGAGTACTGACTGATGGACGTTCTGAATTTGATTTTGAATTTTCATTCTTCTCAACTTTATTTTTCTTATTCAGATTAATATCATCTTTTCCCAACACCTCTTGTAGCGGCTCCTCAGGAGGTGAATTTGATAAGAGGCGCTTCTTTTGTAAGTTTTTGGCGTATACTTCTTCCCTAATGACTAGTTTATCGTAAACAAGCCTAGCCATTTTACCCTCCTTTCTTGCCTCTACGACCTGCGGCCTCAAATTTTTCCTCCTTTCTCTCACTGCCTTCGGAAAATCATTCGATATAAACAGCTCAGAACCTTTTAATTTGAAAACATTTTGCATTACTAGGAGTTTAATTCGAAAGGTTGTAAATCCTACAAGAAGAAGCCCTTTTCTATTGTCACCTCTTTGCCCCAATCGCCGAATGAAATCTATATCTGTTACAGCAATGTCTAAATCAAGCTGCTCTCTAAACAGATCACATACATATTTCTCAGTTTTCCAATAATCCGATAAATTACCAGCTATCCCATAAATTACCACATTTTTTTTCCTTATTTCTCTATCTAAATCTCTGACTTTCGATTCTACTTCTTTAATTCTGTTGCCTAAAAGAGAAATATGCTCCTTTATATCTCCAACAATTCCCGCTCTACTTTCTTCAATATCTTGTTTTAGTTCCAAACGAAAATTTTTAAACTGTTCTATAATTTCCTTATTCATTTTCTTACTATAATTATTAGTATTTAAAAGCAAATAAATGTCAAAAATACGTATATCTGCTATTTAAATTTATTCTTTCAAAAGTCTGTGTAAATATAAGTAATTGCTATTTACCCTGTTATTGTTTACAGAGATCTAAGTGCAAGTAACTATTGCAATGAGAAATTACTTCAATACAGACTATCTTTATCCCCACTGCCAAAATTTGACCTTGATTGATAAGAACTTTAAATTCTACTGTTCACTTTAATATAAAAAATGCATTAATTTTTACTCACAGATCAAAAACTGTCCGATCGATTTTGTTAAAAATTTACACCAGTGACCAGGGCTGTATTAACTATGTTTCTGCAAATTTTCAAGTTAATACGACACTTTGAAACTACTTTTTAAAGAGAATACGTATTGCAAAAGTAAATACCAAATATGAATTTGATCAGACAAACAGGTTGTTTTATACGGCGGTTTAAAGTAAGCGTTTTGTGTGTTTTTACAAAATGAAAAAACTTGAATACCGTTCTGTCATAAAGTTCTTCGTTTTTCACTGAAAATACAGGTTTTGCGGTCTCCTGATCCAAAAAAAAGTGATTTTCAGAAAATCATGTGCGTTGTGGGTGTTTGTGAAAGCAATATCTCAAAAATGAAAAGTTTTTTGATACAGAAATTGGTGAAAGTGTATAAGGAGTCTGCATCTTCATTATCAAAAAAAAAAAAAAAATGGACAGCTGAGTTTAAACGTGGTCGTACATCGATTGAAGATGATCCACATGAAGGACAGCCAAAAACTGTAACTAATGAAGCAAATATAGGGAAGATACACAATATGGTTTTAGTTGATCAACGATTAAAGATGTATGAGATAGCTAAGGCTGTAGGCATCTCAGAAGAAACGGTACGTCACATTTTACACGAAGAACTCAGTATGAGAAATGAAATTGTTCAAGTAGTTATTGGCGATACTTCCATGCAATGCGAGCATATTCGATAACTTTGCGGTTAGGAAAATTTAATAAATCAATCAATTAAAAGGGCTGTAAAAGGTTCTGCCGGGGATTACTTTTATGGGTACCAATTGTGTAAAACTTTTGAAAAATGGTGTTTTACATAAAATATACTTTATGGCGTTCTTCCTGGTTCGGTAATAAGCCATACTTTGAAGTAAGAGTTGCATTACTAATATCAACCATATTTTTAATTTTCTTGTTTTCACCAGACAATCTCTTAAATTGTCTGCTTTTTCCATTTCCTTTCCAGAAGAGCCCTTCAGTTAATATTTACTTATCCATCATTATTTATCACTTCTATTAGCAATAGTAGTCTATTCCCAGTTTAACTTATTTAACTTCTGGAAAATCCACCGTCTCATTGCAGATGGTGATTGCACTCAAAGAGTGATTGCTGCTCCTGATGTGTAGCTGCTTATTAGAATTCGTTCTTTTGTCAAATCTTTACTTTCTTCCCCAGTGCTCTTATCTGATCAAAATTACGATCCGTGGAAAATATTATTATTGAAGGCAAGCATTTTCTATTAATTCTTACGTTAAGCCTTCATAATTAACTTGTCAGACCAAATCTTGCAACGTATCTGATTTTTTTTTTGAGAGGTTATATTAATCATTTTTGTGCGTTTTTTTGTTATTGATTTAATTCCTGATCTCTAAAAAAATTCGTTTTCTATTCATTCCACATACTCACGACAAGGTGATTTGTCCGAAGACTATCCTGAAAACCTCAGGATATATACATATATTTTTACTTTTTTCAGGTTCTTTTATCCTGTATTTGACAATACACAAGATAAAACAATAAATCAAACAAATTTAGTTATTTAAAATTAATATTGAATGAGACAATAATAAATTATATTTAATTAAAATGAAAGTCCGGCCTTCGTACATACTAATATGTGATTAAAAAAAGACATTTCAATAAAATGAAGAATATAGAAGGAGAAGTGGAAGCCGGAAGAAGAGCAGAAGTGAAGTCGGTATTTACTTGAATGAATGAGCCGGTTGTTGGCAACTTTTTTTCCTTGCTTTCATTTTCGGTGAATGCTTCTGTAACATTAGTGAATTCAACGATTTCTTCTATGGTGGTTGGAGCGCGAAAAGCTATAACTCGTGTAGAATAACTTTTCCCATCATCTTAAGCTATTCTTTACCCTTGTAAACTTCTCTTACATTTCTCTATGTAGAGAGAGATATAGAGTAAAGAAAGAGGGAACATTTCTGAATAAAGGCAAATATTTACAAAATACTCTTCACTTAACCCATTTTCAGCGAAAGGTTCATATACGAACCATTATTTAAAACATTTAAAAAAAATATTATTTAACAGGAAACTGTGTTTAGATTTTGACTGTGTCTTTATAAAGGTTTCTTATAACTGAATTAATTTTTTCAAAGCAAAATGCTTCTTATTATTTACTCCATCTATCGTTGAATTACTGAAAAATTGCAGACAGGAATAAGGTTTAAGTAATTTTTTATTTTTTCTGAAAAAAAAAGTTTTTTTGTTTACTATTTTGAGGATTTTTATTCTGGAGGGTTCATTAATTATAACGGATAAGTTCTAAAAATTATTATCATAGATTTTATTAATTAAAAATGGACCGAAGCTTAATGGTGCGTTAGCGAACCATTGGCCGAAACCGTTGCACATCGATTTCTCAGTAGGCTTGCCTGTCAGTGCAGGCTTACACTTGTTTCAGCAGTTACAAACATGTTTCTCTAATATCGATATCTACACTTTTACAATATAACATTCATTACATTGTCAGCTATAGTTCAGCAACCAAGTGTTACATTTTTTTTTTTTCTTCAACTTTTTTGAAAAATACGTACGGAATAAAGCCGTTATCAAACGTACAGAGGTACGATAGAAATAACAGAAAAGATGTTATGATACCTCAGCCGAATGCGGTAACAATATATAATAAGAATATGGGTGGAGTAGATCTTCATGATAATGTGATCGCCAATTACCGAATAAAAATTAGAGGTAAAAAGTGGTGGTGGCCACTTTTTATCAATCTTTTAGATAGCATAGCTGTAAATGCATGGAAAATTCACTGCCTTACTTCAAATAAAATGTCACAGATAGAATTTAAGTCTATTGTGGCTAGAACACTTATAAGGTTAGAGAATGAACCAATTATTCGAAATCCTGCACCACAGCCAGAAAACCCTAAAAAAGGAAGACCACCAAAAAATGCTGTGCCAGTCGAAATAAGATTTGACAATGTTGGGCATTTGATTGTGAGAGAAAAAGAAAGTGCTAGGAGAAGGTGTGAAATTTGTAAAAACCATACCATTTATATGTGCAAGAAATGTTACATCTGCACCCGGAATGTTTTGAGGGGTATCATACAAAATAACATATTATAGAACTTATGTAAATACAGTAAAATTTTTATTTCTTGTTTGTATTTAAGTAAGTAAACGTGTGCGAAATGGAAATTTAATTTAGTATAAATGCTATTGTTAAAATATACCTGAAAATCCTATTATCCCCACTGAGACAATGGTTTCAGCCAATGGTTCGTATACGAACCATTTTATTTTTATTTTCCGGTTGAAAATAAAAAAAAATAAAAACATTTTTTTTATAAATTTAGATGTTACCTAATCAGTGAAAAACAAAAAAAAATGAAAATTTAATTTTTGATATACCTGGCCGAATATGGGTTAACTAGACCAGTGTAATCTATCTATATTACTTACAACTAGCTCAATTATTAATTACTTGTTTATAAATAATTATTTTTAATCATGAAATATTATTAAATGGTCATTATTTATATTATTACTTCTCTGGTGCTATCCAAAACTATTTGGACTTTTACAAATTCAGAAGAAAAACACAAGACTCTTGGCTTAGATCAGAAATTCAATTCGCGATCAACTCTGGTACTGACGCTTCTTTTTACAATCAAGAAATATTTTTAAATTTGCAATAATTCCATTAAAATATTAGAAATAGAAGGGGGAATTGGAGACCAAAGATTTGTTAAGATATTGTAGGCTGACCGGCAGATTACTAGAGAGGCTTGTAGGAGCAGTTTTTTTGGGGAGGGGGATAAGAGCCATGTTTGCTTAGGCCACCAAGGCCTTCCGGGCACTAAGGTCAAAGTCGATAATAGGCACCCTATTTACCTTTTTAAATTTTCTTCTCAAAATTACTATACGTTCTAATAGGCAGATTAATGATAAGAAATAATATAGAGGAATATTTCCTTAACACCACAGACGAATTATTTTTTTGGGAGATTCCACTTGCCATAATACTTGGTGGGGCTCCTCATCTACTATACTACTGGTCACATTCTGGAAAAAGTCATGGACCATGAAAACTTAATATTATTAAATAATGGCGCAGCAACCTAGTTCAGTGTGGGAAATTGATCTTTCACTGTGATAGACTTATGCTTCACCACTCCAACAATCGCCATAAGATTAGAGCGTTATAAACGAACTGTATCATAGCAAACATTGTCCAATATTAATAAGCTCCCCTAATACCAGTCAAATAGAAAAAAAAACTACGGTAAAATATAATATAAAAATCATCAGAGATATTTTCCGTGGTAGCCTGCTTCATTTTGTGATCATCGACCGATTTCGGGCGTTCGTCCATCTTCAGGATACGTTTGTCAGACAGTGTGATAACACAGACTTGCACAGAGCAAATTCAGTTTATACACTTCTTGTCATGATACTAGTCTATTCCCAATTTAACTTCTGGAAAATCCAGCGTTTCATTGCAGATGTCGCTCAAAGAGTGATGCTCCTGATGTGTAGCTACTTAAAAGTATTCGTTTTATCGTTAAACTTATTCGTTTAGAGTGTATAAACTGAATTTGCTCTGTGCAAGTCTGTGTTATCACACTGACCAAAGAACATGGATTCGTTTTTTTCAACATTCATTCAGAAGTTGGATTTTGAAGGTATTATAAAAATTATTATTCAATATGGTTATATATTCGCCGGAAACATGTACCAAACGCTATTTTTTGACCTGGAAAAAGTCTATGATACAACTTGGCATTTTGGTATTTTTTTCGAGATAAGCTTTTCGAGACCATCTATGTAAATTGATAAAGAGTTTTTTCAGAGATTGAAAATTTTGTGTGAGATTAGAATTCATATTATGAAAGATATATACTCAGGATATAAAACAACCTATCCAGAAGTTTCTCCATGTTGATGATCTAGCGATGTATGGATCGTTTTGATGGAGATTTCACAGTAGTAGGAGCTATATGCTACAGCAAGTTGTCGATGATATGACCAATTTAGCGGACGGAAGTGGATAAGTAGATATAAAGTATAAAATATATAGCAGATATTATGCAGTAGATAATAAAAGAGAATTAAAACTCCTTTAGTTCCATTTAAATAGGTCATATGCAAATAAACAATAATAACTATCTTTGCCTTCATTTAATAACACCATAAAGGTGAAATATAAGACATTTTTCATATGTTATATCTCAATAAAAAGAAATTGAAATTTTTTGAAGAAAAATGGCAATATTTTTATATTTTTTATAAGGATCATATAATTTTACATACCACCGTTTATTTCCTGTACTCCACACAATTTAATGTCTCTCAAGATAGTTGTGAAAATTTTGTAAGAGTTACCATTTATTTCTGTTGGAATGTGGAATTTATAATATGCATTCCTCTTTAAGAGATATCTGGATATCTGGATATTCTGTATTATTCCTCTCTGGCTATTTCTTTTTTTTCTTACAATGTGTTCACTTTCCTTTATATTCACATTACATATAGAATTATTTGCATTATATATTTCGTATATATTCAAATTATAATAGAAGTTGTATTAATTTAAATATTTCACATATTTGAAATAAAATCGGTTATTTTTCTCTATAGAAATGAAAATTGCGATTACTCAACCATATTATTTTCTCATCTAATAGAGGAGTGAGTCACAAAATTTTAAAAAATCCCGACGGAAAATTTCCTCATTTACTACTAGTTTCTGAATTTAGTTTTTCCTAAAAACATTACTACGCCGAGGAACTGAAATTAAAAAACAAAAAATTTGTCACTTCTTTAAAAAAAAAAAACCCTTAAACTTTTTTTTTCTAAACGGTTAAATTTTCTAAATGCATTTCCAAGATTGCATAAAAGAAGTTACTTTGTAATATGTTCTTATTTACGTGATGAATAGGGAAAGGATTAGCTCAGTAGTGGTAGCGCGTTACACTCTCATGACCAAGGTCCCCTGGTTTAAATTCAGCAGTGATGCTTTTAGATTTTCTGTTCCTAGGTGCCTCCACAGCTTACTGCCCCTATAGATGGGCACTGAGACGGGTCAAGGGGGGGAGCACAATAGATCTTTCAGAACGCAGTGTATGTATGATTGAAGTTATTTTTATTGAATTTCCTCGATAAGGGTGAAAAAGCTTTGGCCGTGTTTCTGGATCTGACGAAGGCAGTTTTCCATACGCTGCTGGTAACAGTACTGGAACAATATGGAATAACTAGTATTGAATTAAATTGGTTTAGAAATTACTTGTACAACAGGCAAATATGCACAAGAATAAATAATAGTATCATCAGTAAGCAAGCCACAGCAGTTTTTGGTGTGCCTCAAGGGACGGTCTTGGGACCAATACTGTTCCTACTGTATGTATACGAAGTTAGCAATGTGGAATCAGTAGGTGATGTCCTTTGTTTTGCTGGCGACACTGTGCTTTTATTCAGTGAAGACAGTTGGGTAAATGTATTCGAGAGAGCAGAAATTAGATTGACGGTTGTAAAAAACTGGCTTGACCGACAGGGGTTGACATTAAATCTGACAAAGACAAAATACATGACGTACTCTTTAATGAAAGTGGACAGCCAACAGATCAGACATTAAAACTGCATACTAGAAAATGTAATCTCAGACAAAACTGCGGATGTTGCAATTTAGAAAGGGTTGAAGCTATAAGGTACTTTGGTGTCCTTATAGACAGTAACCTGAAATGGGACTTTCATTTGAGGAATTTGACAGTTAGAGTAAGGAAATCGATATATATTTTTATGAGACTCTGAAACACCCTGACTCTCCGGGTCTTCAGATCTGTGTCCATTATATTGTACGGTTTGTGGCCTGGGGTGGTGCGTTTAGGGCTGCTCTAAATTCCCTTTTTACACGATTCTTGAGCATCTGTACATGAGATCGGCTATCCTTCAATTAGTGAAAGAAGGAAGGATTGGACCAGTAGAGCACTCCTTTGGCACTCGATCTAGGGAGGATTTTCTGGCTCCTCTACCTTTTTCAAACAATGCTTTAATGCACGGTTCTTACTGTATTCGGGGAGTCCGTTTTTTTAACGCTCTACCAAAAGAATTTAGGGTCAAATTTACACAAAGGAATTTTAAAATGCGTCTAACCAGAGTGTTGGTTATTTGGACCAGGAAAGTGTTTTTTAAAAAATGAACACTTATTTATTATTAATTGGGTACAAATAATAGAATAACAATGTGACACTTAACTTTTAAACTCTTAACAAAAATTAGATCACTAAATTAAACTACTTCCGGCGGACTGACCTGGCGGACTGGCTTGGGTGACCGAACTGTACAGGGGTTGTTGTTACTGTATATATTATGCTGGTTGTTATCTTGGATTAAGTGCATAGGCGTTTGGGTGCTACGTTAGCTTTTCCTATGATATAACTTCTCCGCCTTTAAGCTTTCGTGTCCTCACGGATTCCAATCTATTCAAATATTCTGTGGGGAATTCCTTGTAGTTAGGTTTCATGGTATAGATTTCCGATTTTAATGGTTCAAATGATCTGGAATCAGTAAAGTTTTTCCTAAGGATTTGTAACAATTCTTCTATTGAATTTATGGGTTTGGTTAATATTAGTGATTGGGCAGTTCCTACAAGTTTTGCTTTTACTTTATTTAATAGTAGGTATTCGTTGGTGACATGTTCTCGAATGTTAGGTTGACAGGTCATGGCATGGACGCTCTCTACTGTCTGAATAAAATAGATTAATTCTGCTGGATTGCCGCTAAATGAAGGGATGTGATCGTAATCTTCCCTCCTTAGAGGGTGGTTAATTTGTTGTTCCTGTAATGAATGTCGGGGTGTAATGTCTTGTCTTTCTAAGATTGGGGGTTCTTCGTCTGGGGTTAGAGTTCTACTTTGTTGGGCGAGAAGTTGTTCCTTTTTCCGCGGGGTTCATTATTTTGTATATATAAAGCACAAGTGTTAAACTGTAAATAAAATATAGAAAGTATACAATTTGTAAGATATGTTAGAAAGTGAAAAATGTAAAAATAAAATATATATAAAGTATATAATTTATAAAATATGCTATATTAAAATAGAAAGGAAGTAGAATGAACACAAGTAGCAAGTGCGATAATATAAAGAAGTAGATGAGATAATTCTTATCTCTTTTTTTCTTACTTGTAGATGATATTAATAAGGAGCTATACACTATTGAATGCTTAATTAATTATATTTTATATATAAATTTATTTTTCTTAGTATTAAGTGCCCTGCTTACTTTATTTGTTTTTGATTTATTTTTTCGGCAGGGGAATTTTATCCTTTTTGGTTTTAGATTTACTATTTATTTGTTTATATATATATATTTTCAAATTTACAATTACTCTTTTTAATATTTATTTATTTTTATTTAATTACTTTACTTATTTATTTTTCTTATTTGACACAACCTTACGCAACTTATGCACAGTTATTGGTCCCGTACTTTATTCGTTTTTAATTTATTGTTTCGGGGACGGTTTCTTACCATGCACAATTGTTTAAAATTTTCTTATTTATTTATTATGTATTTATGTCTAAAGAACAAGCCTTCGATCGAGTTTGGCACCTGGGACTGCTCTGGAAACTCAAGGGCATCCTACCATTTACGTATTACCTTATATATAGATCCTATCTATCCGATCGGTACTTCCAGGTAACTGTCGGAACTTCCCTTTCTCCATTCCACTGCGTTCAGGCAGGTGTGCCTCAGGGCAGTATCCTTGGCCCAATTCTTTATACAGTATACACTGCCGATATTACAACTGATCCAGTCACAGTAATCACCACCTATGCAGATGATACTGCAATCCTCTCCCCTAATCCTGATCCCGTTAAATCTCACCGGAACCTACAGAATCATCTGCTAGAACTTGAAAAATGATTCAAAAAATGGCGAATTAAATTGAACGAAAACAAGTGCCAGCATGTCATGTTCACTCTTCGCAGAATAACTCCTCCTCCTTTATATTACAACCAAACTCCAATCCCAACTGCAGATGTCGTCCGCTACCTTGGTGGGCTGTATATCGACAAAAAATTGACGTGGAACCCTCATACACGACTGAAGAGACAAGAACTAACTACACGCTACAGACTCGTTAAAAGACTCCTCGACAACAGATCAAGACTTTCACTAACTAACAAACGACTCATATATACATCACTTTTGAAACCCATTTGGACCTACGGAATTGAACTGTGGGGTTCAGCCAAACGCTCTAACATCCAACGAATCCAATCCTAACAATCAAAAATCCTTAGAACCGTAGTGAACGCTCCCTATTACGTATCCAACAGAACAATCCACAACGACCTTAATATCCCTTTCCTTGCAGATGTCACCAAATCCAAATATAAGAAATTTCATGAACCTCTTTCCCTACATCATAATCCCCTCGTCCGCCGTCTCTCTTCCCTCACTCACCCTGATAATCCACCTACACGCTTGAGGCGTAGATGGCCTCGCGACCTCTTATCCAGTCACCCGAGTACAAACTAAATTCGAGGAGTGCTACCGCTGGGTAGCTTCTCCACTCTATATTTTATTCTATTTTTTGTTGTTTTTTTTTGTATTTTTTTTATTCTATTTTTCTCCCCTTTTACCAATGGCAAAATCATGCCGATGTAAATTTAAAAAAAAAAAAAATGTCTAAAGAAGAAACTTTTGGTGGACTAATTCTTAAACAATATTTTAAAGTAAAAAATTTTAATTCTAAAAATGCAAATTATAAACTTTGAGGCTTAGGAAACTTAAAAGGGAAGAATAAAAATAGGATAGATAAACTAAAGTAATACTTAAATTAAGGTGAGTCCAGCCAACCTTGGTCCTTGATGGTGATTGAAATTAGTCCTTGATGGTAGTTGAAGCAGCGGAAGTGATGTCTATCTTTGCCTTCGAGCACTACGTCAAGCACACACTATATTTTTTTTTTTTTTGAGTTTCTTGAGTCCTTGTTTATGGGCGCCAATTATATTATTTGGACCACGAAAGTGTTTTTTAAAAAATGAACACTTTATTTATTATTAATTGGGTACAAATAATAGAATAACAATGTGACAGTTAACTTTTAAACTCTTAACAAAAATGTAGATCACTAAATTAAACTACTTCCGGCGGACTGACCTGGCGGACTGGCTTGGCTGAAGGGGTTGTTGTTACTGTATATATGCTGGTTGTTATCTTGGATTAAGTGCGTAGGCGTTTGGGTGCTACGTTAGCTTTTCCTATGATATAACTCCAGATATTTAACGACAACTACTGGCTTTGACATCGATTGAAGTTTCGGTGATGCGACTAGGAGGGGAGGTATTCTAGTGTCGTAGAATGAATCAGGAAAATAAAAGGTAGAATTGTAAATGTATAATAGAAAAGGTAGAAAAGTTTTATCATGTTTTTGTTAACATATATTTTATTTAAATTGAATACAACTTTAGCATACAAAAAAAAAAAATGGTTTTGAAATAATTTGTTGTATGTTTTATATATAAAAGCTTTTGTAATTGCATAGCTTTTGTACATATACAGTGTATATGCCTATAATATATAAAACATAGTGTTATGGGTTGAGAGGGGCTCCTGCTTCCATGCACAGGAATCTGTCCCTTATGAAAGCAGAAATTTCCAGTAGATTTTTCGTTTTTTTTTATTATAAGGATTTTTGTATTTTGCTTGTATACTTTGTGTAATTGTATTTATTAAAGTCGAAATAATAATAAAAATATAAAAATATTTAAATTGTTAATTTTTACAATTTTTTTTCTACACCATGACTTGGTCAGCCATTCAACGTCTCGCAGCCCTGTATAAAATTTTACTAAACTATATTAATTAGTGTAAACAATATTAATTAGAAGTAAATATGCTGTCGAAATTCGGAGTTTGAAGAAAATCGGATTACTGTAAGTGCAACATTACTGAATAGATCTTTCAGTTTGCTGTGATTTTCTCCATAAAAACACCGACGGTTTTAGACGGTAATAAGAATTGTAAGTGTGATGAAAATTTGTCATTTCAGTAAATTGTAGCGAGTAAAAGTCGGGTGGGCATAGTGGGATATACCAGAAACTATGCGAGGAGTT